>NW_023613758.1:0-100062 GCF_013339725.1 Rhipicephalus microplus
GTGGCATGGGAGGAGGCGTTAGCTGAGAGGCGTCGTGGGACATTGTAGATTGCAGGGTACGTGAACGCAGTTCCCAGGGCATCAAAGGGGATCGTAGCACTCTCCACCAATTTGTTATGGCGTTTATTAGCGGGCAGACAGCGAGTTACACAATGGCGACAGTAACGGCCAAGCACGGACTCTCAGCGCGAGCGGCGTTCTTGTTGGGTTGCCCCACTAGAAGGCACTCAAGAGTTCGACCCATTTCAGAGTTCGGAGGCTTCGCTACACTATGTAGCTATGTTTCCGTTTGTATATACATTGCTCTAAAAGATAATACAATGATTGACACAAGTTGACGATTCGGCAAAAAACTACGAATATAGTAAAGATTACAGAGAATGCAAGGTTAGCCTGAGAAACTTTGCTATCAGGAGTTTTTGTTTTTTTTACAGCGTGTTGATTGTCACTGGCATTCTTTGACAGATTGCGAGACCTCATCATGAAAATATTTCTTGGAGCCAATAGAGAGGGTCTTGTAAAGCAGAGAAAAGTGAGTAGATTTCGTTTTGGCGAAAGCCACCAAATGCTTACGAGCATTTTTAACAGAGCGGGGGAAGTCATGTGCAATGCTGTAATTTGTTCTTTTCAATTTGCGCGCATTAGAAAGAACAGCAAGCGTTTCACATCACGAGCTAATTGAGAGGCGCGGTTTGCAGGACCCACCCTCAACCGGCACTTGCATTCCCGTTCCCGTAAAATGCCTCGAAGGGGAGGCAAACGAGTGCATCGCACCACTTCATGTTTGTGATTTTGCGCGGCTGTAAAGGCGGCCAGATGATCGACAACACAGTCTCGGCCGGCACTCGGCATCCCGTGCCTGTTTTTGTGCCCAGACTGCACCATCGGCCCGGCGAATGCAAGTCTCTCACGTTTTCACTGTCGGCGCTCTCTTACAGTTGCGCGTGACCTACCCATGTGGAAGTTGTTTTAAGTAAAAATTGGCCCCGTATCTGCATGTTAATCTGCAAATGTCGTCAAAACACGATAGTCTTGCGTGTGGAGAGAGTGAACGAACCAATTACTTGATGTTCTGCGCAAGAAAATCGGTGATGGTATTCTGGAGGCACTGCGTTAGAGTGCATCGAGCGTGCAGCGGAAGCGAACGAGCGCATCAAGTCACGTCACACGTGAGACATGAGCGCCATCTGGCAGTTTTCTTGGAAAACGACGCGTGCAGCCCTGAGACGGGCGTGCGCGCCCGTCTCAGAGGGGATAATGTGTAGAACGAAAGGCGACGGGTAGGTGCCACAACCGTGTCGTCTAACAAAGCGTTGGGAACACTCACCTTTTCGTGCAAGTGTTGCATGGCCAGTGCACCGTGGTAAACCCTATGGTCCTTAGAATTGCTTATGTGTGTATTTTCTAGTAAAAAGACACACATACAGAATACTATGGTGTTGTTATTGTGCCTCAGATATGCGCAATAATTGCTTTTTTAATTGAAAATCGCACAAGTATAAACGCTGAAACTTGAGCAATATTGGTGGGCGCTGCGGATGGGGTTGGCCGCTTGGGGTATCTGCTGGTGCCGTTTAGAGAAACCGGTAATGTTAAGGGTGGACAAACAGACAAACGTGCAGACAGACAGACCATATTTTTTTTGTTTTGAAGGTCTCCAAGAAAGATCACTGTCTTTCAAACTGATGCGCTGTTGCGCGACGCCACGACTGCGACGGGTGGACGACGTCACTCACAACGCAGCCAATGGTGCGCGTGCTTGGGTACGACGCACGTGCTTGCGTGCGATGCAGGGCTCAGCCAATGGAGGCTACTCATGACACCACTGCCGAACGGTTTTAGATGCAAAGCAGCTCTTTGACTAGCCTGTATAACGCTGTGTGTTCTTGTCTCCATGCCACGGGCCCTACCGCATTCTCGCCCGTACGTCACCCGTCAATTATGAGATTGAGCCATTGACACAGTCTCATGACTTACGCCGTCGTGGCCGAGAAATTGTGCACGTGAGTCACCTGAAGCCGTATTACGACCCCGCTATAGTGACTACGCCTTAAGTCGCCAGGTTGGCTACGCTATTCACCGGGGGCCAATGTAGGGAACTATGCGAACGACGACGAAGCAGCATAAAACGGCAAGCCACAGCGTTGGTGCACGCGCGACCCGAGCTTGCGTTTGTTTTGTATTTTCGGCCTGTTGGCGTTCCTCGCTCTTCTGGCGTTCCTCGGCCTTCCAGTAGGTCTGTACGTGAATAAACTGCGTGACAGCGCAATTAAATTGCCATACCGCAACAAATCAAGCACTCCAGACACAGCTATCAAGCCGAGGCGCCGCCAACAGCCATACTGCCAACGAGTTGGCTAGTTTTGTGTGGGTGGTGCCGTAGCTCGAGCAAATACGCCAGCCGTCACTGCGGCGAACGCACCTCCAGCGATCGGCAGAAGAGCGGCCGAACGAGGGCCACCACCCCGAACGGCGGTGAACTGTTTGCGAAAGAATGAAGAAAGAGCAGACAGTATTGGTGACCAAGTTCTCCAGTGTTCAGAAGCAAAGCCAAAGTTGCCTTGCAATAGCCCCCGCCAACCTATGCTGGTGCATTTAAGGTAAGGAAAAGAATTTAGCTGTTGCCGGCCATTCCAATTCACTCTGCACTGATTGCCGAGCAGTGGTGAGCCTTCTCCCTTATATCACGCGTGCCCAAGGCTCATCATCGCGTTAAACTCTCGATGAGCGAGCGTCCTGCCGGCCGACGGCAATGATGGCCAATTTCCAGGCGGTCACAAAGCAGAGGCGAGCTGACGCCCAAGCCATCATTCCCGCTGCATTTCTTGCACGTGATATGCAGCACAATCGATCCCATTTTCGGCAGTTGATAGGCCATATGAGCGCAGGTACAGCAGAATAAAGAATGATTACTTGGGGAAGAACACAACGCCGATTTCTGCCGATCCTATTAAAACCGTAGATCTGATAGCGTATACTGTTTTGTTGGCCACCATTCTCAGCAGCAGGTGACGCAGCTCCGTCACCACACCAAAGAAATACAGCCTAGCTCCAAAACTGAGGGGTGCTTCGAAACGTAAAAGCGGCACCAGACATTCATCTCCGCACACGTGTATATCTAAGGCACCACAAAGGCGTAGTTGTGACATCGTCTAAGTATTGTCGAGCGCGACACAAGCGCCAACACGCCACCACGAATCTAAATGAAAAGACTGACCCAAGAGCAAGCATGACAGTTCATTCGACAGCGGGTTGCACACGGAGTGTGTTTGTGCATGTGGCGTGCATATGGCTGCATGGTTGATTCCATTGCAGACTAAGTCGTTTTTGATACGGCGCGCATCCCTCTGAAATTGTTCCTAAACGATCAGTCTTTACGTCGCAAGCCGTCGTTGACAAAGTTGTGCGTGGCCTACCCAGTTCATCTGTATCAACGCAACCTTTATTCTAGTTTCTCTTTATGATGATCCACCGCTAGGGGGGATCCACCGCTAGGGGGCAGAATAGACCAGACGCGTCTCGCATGGGCTCCTGCTTTTCGTGCTTTTTAACCCGAAACAAGGCCAGTGACGAACCCAAGAGTTTTACAGCCTCAGCCGCCAAGACACGAGGATTCGGCGGACACCAGCTTCTTTTGGGTGAGTGCATCCTGTCTCAAGATATAAGACTTAATTCCCGACAAGCGCGCGTCCAGTTTATTAAGCCTAACGCCAAGTTCGTTCCTGAGCAAAGCCGCGCGGTGCGTGCACAATGCGCTCAGGCGTTCCTGACGGCACGGCGCGAGCGCTCACGCTCACCGCGGCGAAAAGCTTAGAATGAGCAGAGACGCAGCCGCAGAAATTCAAAGAAATCAGCAAGACGAAGTAAATACAATGCAAACTGACCCAGTGGAGGCAAACAAAACAACAGAAAATTCGTGGACCTATGACGCTGGCAGTGGCAGAACAATTGCAACGGAAAGCGCTTGGATCACGAGAAATAAGAAAGACAAGAAGGCTGTCGCCAATCCAAGGTCACCGGCCAACCAACCCACAGAGCAGCCACCTATCAATGAGCAGACGCTAAAGTCATCACCAACGCAGCAACAACGCAGGCCCAAGATGCCACCTCTGCCGCTCGATGACTTCAAGATCGTCTACCGCCCGCAAGCAGGTCTTGACCTCGCCAAATGGAACACCGTCGCTGTCATGCATGCCATCGGCAGAGTGAGTGGACTATCACAGCAAGACTTCAACCACAAGGTACGCGTACAAGTTCAGAGAATGGAAAACCTAATCATAGCAAGCACCGCCGCCAAAGAAGACGCCAAGAAGCTGGTAAGCATCCAGAAAATACAGCTTGGAGGAAAATGTTTCCACTGTGAACGGCAACATCAGAACACCGGACGATGTCTCCAGAGGCGTCATCAGTGGCTTGATACCCGGTACGAGCACCGCAGAACTCATGGCTGGAATTCGCGCACCGGCAAGATACACAGTTCTTCATTCCCGAGTGCTAGGTCAATCGACCGCGGCAGTCGTCTTCTTTGAAGGACTGCACGTTCTCTACTACATAATTTTCCAGAGCGTAGACTTCCACTGCAGACCATATCGTAAGTCAGTGCAGTATTGCCGAGCTTGTGGCAATGCGGGTCACCGCCAGGACGTCTGTCCGGAACCTATCCCGGATTTCTGCTATAAATGTGGCAAGGCCGGACAAAGCAGGGACATGAATGCGCACCCCATCTGCAAGATCTGCGGGGAAGGACACGAAACAGCAAGTAAAGAATGCAAAAGGAGACTGAAGCCAAGTCCACCGCCCTTCAACGTAAGACAACAGCGCCTCAACAGGCTTCAAGAAATAGACAACAACTGGAACGCCAGCGGAGAAGAGTTCCCTGAGGTTAGCATATCGGCCGCTACCTCTAACAGTAACAATGAGGGCCGCGTCTCCACGCGCAGCAGTTCCAAGTCAAAATTGCTTTCGAGTTCGCGCTCCGTCTCAGCGCGCAGTAGATCCAAATCAATACTGCGTTCCAGTTCGCGCTCCCGCTCTCGCACGCGCTCGCGTTCCGTTAAACGTGCGAGCTACGCTGCCATGGTAAGTGGATCTAATGACCGCAGCAGCTTAACCTCCTCGAAGTCCGACACCTCATCCATACAGGGTATCGAAGATAGACTGAAAAAACCAGCAAGAAAAGCTCCAGAATCAGCACAGCCAACTGCAAAGCCAACAAAGTCTCATAAATAACTGCTTCAGAGTCAAAACCGACAACAAGAGCTCATTTACAAACTACTTGAAAAGTGCACGCATCAGCAAGGACATTCGGACAATGCAGAACAACAATATCAAGAACAAGCAAACTCAAGCACAGAGCCGGCAACGACGCTGACCAAGGCAGGCGTCCAGGCCCTAGTGAACGCAAGGTGCGCGATATCGAAGAATCTTTCATTAATAACATGCACGCCACGATGAAAAAGATTGTCCAGTCTGCAATAGAAAAAAAACAGCCTCAATGTTTGAACACAAGATCACTACGCTTAATGCCAAAATTGATGGGATTGCTGCGCAGTCAACAATGTCATCGCGCACCGTGAAGAAAACTTACGTAACCATGGCACAGTTCGACAGCTTGAACAACCCACGCCAAATGACTCGGAAGAAGGCAGAGCGAACAGTCACAATGCCTCTCGCTCAGTCTCGCCGAGTCGCGATGGCAGGCGTGACATCGAATCGATTGAAGATGGCAGTCCCTAACCATAAGTATAAGAACCAGCATTCAACTTTACGCATATGGCAATGGAACTGTCGGTCACACCGCCCTCGACACGCAAGCCTACAAGAATTCATCAAGCTTAACCACCAGACATCATTGCACTTCAGGAAACCAACACGCAGAACGTACGACTGCAAGGCTACACGACCTGCGCACAAACCCATCGAACTGCCATACTTGTCAAGAAAGCACTTTCAACGCAAAAACACGAAATCGAGGACACTCAAATAGAGCATACCCTAATAGAGATTCTGCCGGAACGAAAGACGCAGCAAAGTCTTTTCATAACCAATATATACAGCCCCCCACGAGACCAACTACCAGACTTCGATCACTTCATACGAGAAATCAGGAAGCGCACAAATGGCCACCAGATCATAATAATGAGAGACTTTAACGCCTCTCACACGGCATGGGGCTATCATATCACCACGAGGAAGGGTTCTAGAGTGCACGATACTGCTCAACATTACAGACTAACCCTGTGGAACGACCCTCTTCAGAAGACGAGAATCGGGAACAGCGTCTCCAGGGATACAAATCCAGATCTTACATTTACGGCGAACGTCACTAGGGCAGAGTGGAGTGTGCTACCGGAAACTTTAGGTAGTGATCATCACATCATCCAACTCTCTGTAGCGCACACTCGTAAACAGACCAAGACTGAAATAGCGCGGTTAACGGAATGGCAATCCTTTAGGAATGACCTCGACGTTGAAACCACCATAATCGACATTGAAGACTGGTTTAAGAATGTACTCAAAATAGCCGAACGCTACACTAAGGACATACAGCTTGACGTCGATACACCCGCCGTCGACGCGCAATCTCCTCCACCATTTGGGAGGCTAGAAGAGGACTTCTAAAACGGTGTGGAAGCGGCAAAAACTAAACAGAAATTACGGAAACGCATTTCTCTTCTCACTGAGCAAGCTCAAGATTATGCGAACCGATTGGCCAGGCAGAACTGGCATGCTTTCTGTGACAAGCTGCAGGGGACTCTGAGCACCAAGAAAAACCTGGTATCTGCTACGCACACTTCTAGCCACGCAACCCTCCAAAGCAGCACAGAAGCAGCACCTTCAGAGGCTTATTCGAAACTACGCCGGTACAGAAGAACACCTCCTAGAAGAATTACAAAAGAAGCTCTGTGGCGATGCACCCACTAGGGCTTCAATTACACCAAAGAATACGCTGGCGCACCAAACACTGAACTCGACCGGCCCTTCAGCCTGGCTGAGCTGCACACAGCCCTAACGAATTTGACAAGAAATACCAGCCCCGGAATAGACAGGATTGTCAACAAGCACTTACGCAACCTACCGCACCAGGCCACCACGGCTCTTCTCCGTTATTGCAACGACTGCTGGGATAAAGGAGAGCTACCTGCGGTATAGAAGCACTCGGAAATCACCATGATCCCTAAGCCTAACAAACCAGTCGGCATCGAGAACCTACGCCCGATTTCTCTCACCTCGTGCGTGGGAAAGCTGTTCGAACACATGGTGCACGACCGCTTAACCCAGTACCTGGAAGATAGTGGACACCTACCGGACACCATGTTGGCTTCAGGCAGCATCTTTCGACGCACGACGTGCTCTTACTACTCAAAGAAGACCTCCTTGATCACCTCACCCCTCTAAGTAAGTACTCCATACTCGAGTTTGACGTCCAAGGCGGCCTTCGATAACGTCAGCCACGACGCGATCCTCAACAACCTCGAAGGCGTTGGCTGCGGCATTAGAACCTACACGTATGTTCAGAAACTTCCTGACAGACCGCTACAGCAACTGTGGGCATATGCAACATCCGCGGCAAAAGCTTACAACTACCGAAAAAAGGAACGCCGCAGGGTTACTTTTCAATGTGGCTATAATCAATCTGCCAAAAATGCTTGACAAAATACCTGATTTACGGCACGCAATCTACGCTGATGACATCACGCTCTGGACCAGGGCTTCGAACACCGGGAGACAAGAGCCCTGCCTATGAACCGCCGTAGATGGCCATCTAACGGTATCTCAGAGACTGCGGTTCTCTGCTGTGCCCCCGAGAAATCCGAGCACCTCGTCCTCACAGCGAGACAAGAGGCAGACCTCCTCTATACGACGAGCCCGACCCTAGCGTAACGCTGAAAGGGACCTTAATTCCAAAAGTCGAGGACCCTGCGAGTGCTTGGAGTTCACCTCTACAAGGATGGATCGGGAGCTGCCACCATACCGAGACTCCAACGGACACTATCACAACTCGCTCACCTCGTCAAGAGGATCGCGAATCAACGAAACGGACTCAAAGAGCACGACACGCTACGTATAATGCAAGACTCTGTTCACCAGCCGCAATTACGTACGGCACGCCGTTCCTAAATTTGAAAACCGCTGAAATTGAAAACCTTAAATATCATGATAAGAAAGGCCACTAAAGTAGCCCTGGCACTTCCGCCAATGGCCTTACCCACACGTCTCCTAAAGATGGCGTCCCACAACACGTGGCAAGAGCTCATTGAAGCGCATAGGAATAGTCAGCTGGAGAGGCTCAAGCTGACGCCACGGGAGGGTCGGTGCTCCGGTAACTGAACTACTGCGACACGTTCATCGCCGATGCAGCACCGGAAAAAGCGCATCCCGCTGGTACATTAGAGAGTCGCTGTTCATCGCACCTTCTTCCACGCAACATGCATCCTACTTACCCACAAAATCAGACGCAAGGCTAGAGCTAACGCTATTCGACGAAAGTTCAAGCAAGACCCGGACACCCGCTACACTGACGCAGCCAAGTATCCGCATAAAAACGCGTACGCTGTCAGCGTCGTTGATTCTCAAGGCCGAAAATTAGCGTCAGCCACGCTCTACGCACTCAATTCAGACGCCGCAGAAGAATCGGCAATCGCTCTAGCAGACGCCGCGGTGATTTTCACCGACTCACAAGCCGCCTGCAGGAATTTTGCTAAGGGCCGTATCTCAGCCAATGCCATCAATATTTTGAAACGGCGAAGCACTCCACTCCCATACACTTGTGTATTATGGGTGCCAGGACACGAAGGTCTGCAGGGAATTGAAGCGGCCCACGCCGCTGCCCGCGAGCACGTCAGCCGGGCTGCCCCCTGCTCACAGGACATTCGACCCGTCGTTGAAGAGACGGAAGTTGTTCAAAACACCTACTCGTCATTACTCCAGCATTACAGGCTGGAGCGACGAGTATACCCTCTACCACACCCAAAACTTACAAAAGAGGAAAGCGTAATACTGAGACGCCTGCAAAGCAGCGCATACACACATGGGCCCTAATGCACCGTCTCTACCCAACGAGATATAGCTCTATTTGTCCGCTTTGCAACGTACTGGACAACCTGGCGCACTTGCTTCTTGCATGCCAGTGTATTGCCAGACGTAATCTGCAACAACACACGACTGATAACGAAGCAGGATGGACGAACGAAGACCTAACCGAAACGTGGGAGGCGATGCTCGCCCTCGAGGACCTGGAAGAGCAACAACAACTCGTCGCCAGGGCCAAGAGGGCAGTAGAAGCCAGAGGGTTCCTGGACTAAGGAGCCCCCCCCCCCACCTCAGGGTGACATCGGGTATTGCTCGGAACACTGTTTCAAAATAAACGTTTACTTCTCTCTCTTTATGATATGTTTTTGTGTATTTTAACGATACCTATTCCACGACAGAAATGACGACATTGATACCTTGGTGAAACCGGCATACAACACTTCCGGGTTAAAAGCGGTTATTGAGGAACGAACACAAAAGAGCACTTCTAACAGACTCGGAGCAGGTGCGCAGAATTTCAAAATATACATAATGCTAGAGCAACGCCTCGGAAGGCAGCGTCCCACTTGCTTTCGCTACTTGCCTGACCCGCGCGTAGCGAGCTGCCTCTCGGCTGTACCACCCAGCTACTTAGTGAATGTACACCCACTCCACCCCATTCATCAAACCGAGCCCGGTGACTGCAGAATCGCAAGGTCTGAATATCTCACCTAGCTGTCCAATGCAAGTCGCGCTAAATATTGTTAAATAGTTAATGCTGCCAGAAGTCATTACCTCCAAAGGCCCCCACTGATTCCCGTTGCCTGCTTTTGAGGCCGACATATTGACCGCACAAAAAAGTCGAGAACAGAAGAAGGCATTAAGACACGGGCGAAAATGTTGAACAGTAAGCACTAAATAGGCCAGTTTCAAGTTCTCCTGTTGCTTTTAAAAGATTTCGATTCACAACGAAGTCACTCAGAGGTCACTGTAAGACTACTTGGAATCGTAGCTAGATTATGTCCGTACAAGCCGTACATGACTCAGCATACGGACCGATGTTCCAGAAGTGCTTCTTTTGTCTCTGCATTACTTGTAAATGTTATGTATGCCCACTTCTGCCCTTTAGAAGACACTGTACCTGAGACGACACTTTATGTTGAATAAATTCAGACTGAAAAAAAAATATTATCAAAAGCTACGAACTACTCGAAAGGAATGCACAAATCTATGTTTTTCTAGACACTGGCACACCGCGAGCAATGCCTTCGTGGCTAGCGCGCACGCCTGGTACAAATGTCACCGACTGTAATCACGTGTACGTCTCCAGGAATCGGAGTGTGTAAAAAAGGAAAGAGGTGACTTTTTTCATTTAGAAGCACATGAGGATCAAAAGCTCAAGTTTTCAGAATAGAACAAAAGGCACGTGGTACCACAAGTTGTTGTCATTTCTAAAACACAATGATCGTTACTGTTTTAACCCTATATAGCGGCTAGGACGCTTGTAGGCCTTAGTGAGAGCTGTGCTTCTTTTATGATTATGTATGTCGGGGGCGGGAGCAGCAAATTAGCGTTTCAATTTACCCGTATATAACGAATTAGGCAGTCACAAGACAAAAGAAAGTGCAGTATGGGGATCCCTAGAAAAGAACTAGGTATCACCGGCACCGTTTTGTTCGCTCTGCTCTGGACAACACCTCATGCAGGTAAAATCTTCGATCATTTGCGAAAGCTGATCATCACTAAACATCACTAAACATCACCCTGAACATCACTTGATGCCCGAATTGCACGTGATAATTGCATAGAAAGGCCGATTCTTCATTCCTGGCGCTTCAAGATATGTCTTTACATTTGAAAGTTCATCATCATCATCATCATCATCATCATCATCATCATCATCATCGGCCTGACTATGTCTTCTGCATAACAAAGGCCTCTCGCATGTTTCCCCAGACCTTGGTCCTGTGCTTGCTGCTGCCATTTTATACCTCGAAACTTCTTAATTCCATCTGCCCACCTAAATTTCTGTCTCCCCCTAATCCGCTTGCCTTTCCTTGGAATCAAGTCAGTTACACTTAAACACCAGCGGTTATCCTGCCTAGCACTACATGCCCGACCCATTATAATTTCCTCTTCTTGATTTCAACTATGATATCCTTAACTAACGTAACGTATGCGCCTGTTGTAACGTATGCGCCTGTTGTTGTGGGTGACTGGCGTTATACTATAAAGTCATTCTTTTCAAATTCATTATATTTAAAAGTAATATGTGATCCACTATCTAAACAATCGTTTCTTGGCAATCGTTTCTTGGTTCACACCCCAGAGGGGGTGTGAACCACTCGTTTAGGCCATCATCATCATCATCTGCATCCTCATCGTCATCATGATAATCGCCTGCTCTTACGCCCGATGACATTGTACGCTTGTACGACGCACTTACACTATAACATTCCGTGCTGCATTGCGAAACATGTATGCAGAACGCGTGTGTTTGCAAAGAACGAAAGTCACTTTCACTGCATTTCCAAGCCGATGAAGTTATTTTCGCTGTGATCACAAGTAGACGCGTGGCTGCGTGCTTCGAGACCACAGGAACCAGGATATACCGACTCTCGAGCGTGAATCAAACAGTCAACCTCCTTAGCAGTGCACTTAAAGCGCTTCCGACTCGTTACAACGCTGACTAGTGCTTCGGCGCAACCATTCGGCTTGACAGTCTCCCCGATAACCTAGCGACTGGCTGCTGGAACTTTGCCAGTACGACCGCCACTTTCGTGAACGAGCCAGTCACTGCATTCAGACTTGTTCGTGGACGGTAAACGCAACGGCCAGTCATCACCGGTGCCTGCGCCACCGGCCCTCATTAAAGCGCCTGCTATCGTGGACAACTCCATCACCCACCGGTTCATCAACAACACAAAATGCGAGCTTTGTATCGTACCCGCCCCGTTGTGAAGATCACAAGTTCAACAAACGCGGAATGCTGTGGAGGTATCTTTCGCGTCGTATGGGCACAAGTCAGGTACTTTACACTGGCACTCAGGCACCTGTAGAGATCGGTGTACAGGATTACAGACGTCAGATTTACCACACTTGACGGGAAATACTTGAGGTATTGCAGCCTGGATGTGAGTACGCGCGGTCGGCGCTTAAGTATTCTAGAACGTCACGTCCCTCACTGCACCGGACTCTCAGTCCAGGATCCCCTCATCGGCTTGTGTATGTTTCAGCCAGTATCAAACCACAGTAAAATACTTGCTCAGTGCTCGAAACTCATGAAGGCTTGAAATTATGAGCTGCCCGTGAAATACAAGGTGTAGCATCATGCCACTGCCACTGGTCAACTTGTCACAACCCGTTCAAAGAGGCCCGCTCAAACATAATTTCAAGTCGCCGTATGTTGGGCGAAACACACTTCAGCTCGGCGTTGTTCATCTTTCCTTAGCAACCAGCATTCGCCTCGCAATCCCCACTAAAATGACGACTGTCTGCATTGTGGGCACCACCGAGCTTCGAATGCCGTTACTACTCCGGGTAATAATTACTTTTCGGCATACCTGTCTTCGGCCCTCATCTCGCGGGATCCGAAATATACAAGGATGCACTACCATGAGTTTTCATTGCTTTATTTTGATTAATTTGGGTATCACTTCCAAAAACTGTTACCTACTCTCGGCGCGCACCAAGCAGCAACGTTTCAAGAAGTTTCCTAATTGTTTCAGATAGTTCTGCTAAGATTACGAGCGGGACGTCAATAGTTAGGTCCAGTCAAGAAATTACGCGAGCACCAGCGGTAATACCTAAATGCTCTATTACTGATGGTAAAAGACAATGCGTTTTGATGATGGACTGATTACTTGACTGCCGGCAACTGTCCACGCCGCCAGTAGGGTAAAAAATGAGTTGCACACCGAATTTATTGAGTAAAATAACAAGTTCCGCATTTTCCCGTGTCTCTGCAGCTCTCCTCGCAGTCGTAACCACATAGCAATATGTTTGATGCCCTTGTACTGCCAAATTCATTTCAAACTGAGTGACATATAGAAAACAATAACGACTACGTTAGCTTTGTTTTATTTTCGCACATATACTTTACGACTTGAAGTACATATGGCAAACCTTTCAGAGGTTCATGAACGAGATTGTGAGTGGGTTCATTTCAGTTCTGTCTAGCTTGAATGCATTCTTTTTGCCTTAAAAGGTCAAACGGTTATGACCACAAGGCGGAACTAAGCCACTTTAAGAGGTGCGAGTACAATTTAATTGTAAACTACCTCCATGAGCGCGTAGATCACTCGATAGCTTCTTCCACAGTGTACATTTAAAGAGAGCTTTCGCAAACTTTTATTACCGGCAAATCATACTGCAGTAATTCTGTTCAGTGTTAGTTTCAAGAAATTCAAAGCTCTTTCTGAGCGTACTCAGCATGATAGCCTTTGTGATGACCGTTGCGGTTTGGATGTTACGCCAGAAACTCGAGGGCACTGCTTGTGGCGTTCTCAGTGAAAAATTGGTGCATGGGCATTCTGGTATTCTGCCAGTAAAGTACCGGTCTGTCCAGCCAACTTTCACTCCTGGTTCCGCCAAGCGTGGACCGTGTCGTAAGCGTTAGCAGTTGTAAACGCTCGTTGGGGTTGGTCATATGACCACTGTGACTTCGTTTATTGTTATTCTACGTCACTGAAAGCTCATTCGATGCTGCTGGCAAAATTAGTGAATTAGAAAATCACGTGACAGATGTTCTATAGCGGTAAACGTCTTTGGAAACGTCTGTGACAACAGCTGCATTAAAGTGGACTCCAAAAACATTTCCATATATTATTTGCATATTGTCAAAATAATTCAATGATCATCCGAGAATTCGGCATCTGAACATCCATATGTGTACCTCATTAGAGCCGCGTTTACAGACACTGTAGGCTATTTGAATTTTGCGCGTTTTTCCACACGTGTTGGCCAGTAAAACACAGTCAATATGTCTCTATGTAAACGCCATGACAAATGTATGTTTCGTTGCGCCATGCCACGCGAAGAGATTGATTCGTGATATCATTGCAACAGTCACTTTCACTGACATCACAGTCTACATTTGTTGCAGTATTCTTTGACGCATTTGTTTTCAGTCAATGGTATAAACTTCTCCTACATCACGTTGAGGTTCATCTTGACCTACAGGTAAAGAAAATGTCTACTTTTACTATGAGTCTAAGTGACGTAGCACAGGTTTTTATAGTACCTATTTGCATTTTCAGAATTGTTTAATGTCACTCACTACTTGTGGTATTATTCTCGTTTCAGAAACACGTGTGTACCCAAGACTGATTGAAGGTAGGGCTGATGACGGCGACTTGTTGCTGAACATCCATACGGGCCTGACTCTTCACCTTCGCAAAAGTTCTATACTCGCAAGAGACTTCGTCCTTACATCAGCCTCTGGCATTGAAACACACAGCATAATTGTAAGTTTCACGGACAGGCGGGCGGGCGGACGGACGGACGGATGGACGGACCGACGAACGTTCCGCCCCACTCATCACACTCATCATCATTCACTCCGTTGATATGCTGTGATTTTTTTTGGTAACCAGTCCGCTATACGTACAACTACCTCTTTGCGCAAACAAGGTCCGAGTGTCTGGAAACATTTCAGATACTCTGAGAATATTCTGATAATATTCTGGGTAGCACGTGAATGGTTGACTCTAATGTAATAACATAATCTTTGATGCCACTAAAAGAAAAGTCCGACGTGCTTTACTGCGGAGAAAATTACCTACCACAATGCTTATCTCTATCAATGTCGAGTAATGATCGATGGTTGTGTGAGGTTTAACGTCCAAAAACCACCATATTAGAGGTGCCGTAGTGGAGGGCTCCGGAAAGTTCGACCACCTGGAGTTCTTTAACGTGCGCTAACCTCTGAGCACACGGGTCTACAGCATTTCCGCCTCCATAGAAAGTGCAGCTGCCGCAGGCTGGATTTGATTCCGCTACTTGAGGATCAGCAGCCGAGTACTTTAGCCATTTCATCACCACGGTGAGTCTATAAATGTAGAGTATGTATTGCCTGAACAATAACTTCGCATTCTTTCAGCACAAGTTCACGCAAACAAAAAGTTTCGTCTAACACCCGCCACCAATCGACTTCCTCAAGTTTACAACCATGTGCCACTATCTACAAAGTGCGCAGCAGCACAACAGATTTCTGATTCTGTAAAAGTACTGTTCAGCTTTGCCGAAGATTAACGCAGAGTATAGGAGTTACTTTCTAGTTCACATTACTAACCTCTTTAAGGTCAGCATTTTTATATTCGCCGCTGCTCGTGAAGCCGAAGACGGATTTTTTTCTTAAGAAGCATGATCTTTCCCAGCAGTAGAACAACCTGCATGCTGCCTTTTCTCGAACAGGTTGATGAAAGATTCTTTCGTGAGGCCTAGTCACATCACAGGCACAAAGCGAACTTGCCGTCTTCGCTGCTATGATACCGTATTTCATATCTCTTGTTGACACTCGCTCTTATGTTTTCCTTCGCATGTTAGCAGTGGCGTACAGATTAGAGATCAAGGCGTCGGCGATAAAATAGGCATTTCATTAGCGCCACTGCAACACGTAGGTAAGCTAAATTATGCGAACTGCGATTGTCCACTCCCCTCCTTTCCGCGGGCCAAAGTACGCGTGACGGATGGGAGCCGCCACCAAGCGCTCATTGCGCCATCTTGCTGATAATACTGAAAACATAACAGCAACCTCCCCCCCCCCCCAAATGCCCACCAACAGCGGAAAGAGGTAGATATAAATGGCTTGCCGTTTAAACGTTGAAGGAGGCACGCTTGGTTTCTCAGTTGTTAACGCCTTGCATTCACTACGTGGAGGTCCCACGTGCGATTCCGCGCACCGGAGTCTCTTGGATTCTTTTTTCTTTCCTGCGTATTCATTTATATAGAGAAGTATAAATATACGGTGCATGACATCGACGCCAACGCCGGCGGAGAAATCCAGCTGAGAGTGTCCATATAGTTGCTATTGCAATGAAATGGTATATAGTTTCTTCATTAACTTGAATGGTGAGATGTAGACATCGGATAAACAATGGTCCCGAGTTTCAATCCTCGAACCGAGCAAAGTTCTCGTCACTTGGGTACTTTTGTTCAAAAACCAGGATAGGACCCGCATTTATTCATTTCGAAGACCCTCCTTCCTTTTTCTATAATCCGTAGAACTTATTTTTTTTGTTCTGCCAGAAGTTTACCGCTGTGTGTTTTTACCTGCTTTGTTCCAGCTGAACGGGTCGGAACTCGAGCGCGACTTGTACCACGACACGGAGCAGCGTTCTTCGATTATCGTAGGCGAAAGGAAAACGGCGTGGAGGTGGTGAGTTGTGGCCAACGAAAATGACGCTAGACTGCATGACCAGATTAGTCAGTAAATAAACTAAGAGTAAATCAGTAAATAAACTAAGAGAAAACATGGCCACCACCATAGTGAATGAAAGTCAATCCCCAGCAGTTTTCAAAAAGAAGATACACGCTTATCTACTCATGCTTCAAACGTGATATGTCTTTTTTGTGTGTTAATGAAGCGCAACTCATGTAGCTTTGCTGAAACGCACTGTAAATTTTTCACTTCCTCACAACTGTTCACAACTACGTTTTTGTTTTTATAGGATTTCAAAGGGCTTTTATGTGTAAAGAGTGCATTTATAGATGTGTAAATATTTCCTATCTTTTCCACGCTCTACGTCTACACTTTGTATATTTCACTGTATTGAATCTATGTATTTATGCTCTAGACACACATGCTGAGTGTTGTGCATTATTGTGGTCTGGGCGGGGATCGGTGCATTGTCAGGCATTCAGTTGCCTTTTCACCACCCCTTTCCATTCAACCACTGGATAAGTGATGTATGTTTAAAACTATGATGATGAATAAACTTCAAACTTCAAGTACAAAACTTAGAGTGGAGGGAAGCGGGGGGGGGGGGCTGACACATAGCTCCGTTTTACCCCATTTGAGTAATTGTTAGCAGAAAATCTTCTGTTTGGCTATGTTCACAGTAGTCCAGTGAAAGGCATGTTTGAATGAAATGCATTTTCTTTTTGGACGCCAATGAAACGATGAATCTCGTTCAATGTAACCGACAGCGGTTGAAACTACGACGTTGATTTTCTAACTCAAGTATTCTAAGACATAGGGAGTCGCGTAATACTTATTGTCCTACTCAGAGCGAAATGTCACTATTAGGGAGTCTGATTTTACCACTGAAGTTTATTTCAAATATTCATCACCTAATTTATAGCCTTAGTTCCTTGTTGATTGCAGGTGAATTGACTTTAATGCAAGTACTTCACAAAAACGTTCGAAACAATGTCAAAACTTTTTGTTTGTTGATTCCCAGTAGCGTCCACAAAAGATAATAAATTATCATTTTTTGTGTTCGTAGCTACTTTGACAGTTTTCTTATCCCCTTCTCTGGTCTTCTCAATCATTATCTTGTTTGAACCACATTAACATACATTTGGAGCTATGACAACATATTATAACAGCCACTTCCATTCCTCACCGAAGTAAGGAATGAGTTTCTTAATATATTCTGATCGAGTGGCAGTTTTCGTTCCCCATAGATTGCACAACCAAACCAACGTGTGCCAATTATTTAAGGAGTACAATTATAATACCTGATTTTTGTATTATTGAGCTAAGCACCTAATATTTGCCATTCTTATTACTTGTATCAAACTCACGCTCAGGTTTTGCAAACGAAGTCCTAGTCATAAGTTACCAGGCCACGGTTCCATAAAAATATATTGCGTGGTGACGGGGGAACATTTTACCCACTCCTGTGCGATGGAGTCCATGACATCGTTATTTTTGCATTTCAGAGAGGAATCTTGAACGATCAACTCAGGATTACGCCGGCTGTTCTTTCCCAACGTTCCGATGAAGGTCTCATTCCTCATGATGTATTTACAGTCGAAGAAAGATCAAGCACTCCTGCGAATTCATGTAAGTCACAAAAACGTAGCGAATAGATTCATCAGTAAATAAACTAAGAGAAAACATGTCTGCCTTTCAGTGGGAATGCATCGGGAAGAATAAATGCCTGTACAGTTCTTCATCACGAGTTCTCATGAACTGTACCAAAGAACATGTGGCCATGTTACTTTCCTGGAAGCTCATGAGATGAAACTGAAATGCGAACTAGGACGTACACCAACATTTCGTCGTACTCGAATATTTCAACTAGTGGCAATCATTTCACAATATAGATCATTCAAGCCCACCTGATTAACAACAAAAAAGTACTGAGACTGTACGCATGATTTCGGCCACTCTACATCTAAAGGATTATGAAACGGTTCATGCCATAGCGCGATGATTACTCTGGTAGTGACCATTGTTACTTTTTGTAAGTGCCTGAAAATAGATATGGGCGTACATGTCTTTTGCTGATGGTTAAATCACGCGTGTACACTCAGTATAGTGCTATTCAGCAGTGCACTGAGGTGTTTCGTGCCTTGTGTCTGTTTTTTATCTACCTAATATAGATGCCTAAAATGGCCCATAAGTTTTTATGCGTTCGTCTAAGCAACCCTAAAGCGAAAAGCCTCGTGCTTCATCATTTCGGTCGATTTTATTGATTCTGGCCAACACCAGACGTCATGGTTTCTGCCCCTTAGCTGGTTTTCCAGCCGTGGTTAAGAGATCAGCTGATGTTTGACCGTACGCGGTCGTTACACGGTGTCACATTACATAAAGTCACAGTGACGTCACAATTACGGCATAATGACGTCGCATATTCTGGTGACGTATGGCGTCATCGCGTGATTTTTCATCGCTTCGTGCTTCAGCCGTCGACGGTTTTTTTTCGTCTTTGTGGACGCATGGGAGGACTGAACATACTCAAAAATTCTGCTCTACAGGAGAGTAACAGTAAGAATGCAAGCTTTAATGCATTGCTACTCGTTCTTTTCCTTGACGTGTGTCTGCCATTTTGTGATCAAATTCTGACCAGGATCAAACTAAGAGCCATATATTGTAGTTCTCTAGCTTTGCATTGTGTACGTCTTCATGTTTGAACAGAGTAAACAAAACATAACAAATTGTCTCATTCTTTTAACTGCCTTTCTTTTCCTGGTACAGCTGGACTTTCTACGAATGATACGTGCGCAAAGGACCACACGAAAAGTGCTGGCAAGTACATACTGTTGTCGTTTTCGCTGCAAAGATAATATGTTGTGCTTTCAGAGAAAAAAATCGCAACATATCCACGGAGTGAATGATGATGAGTGGAGCGAAGCGTCTGTGCGTTGGTCCATATGTCCATCCGCTCATGTGTCTGTCCGTTCATTCACGTGTCCAGACGGACAGACGGATGGACAGACAAAGGCACGAACGGACGCACAAATAGATGGACACAAGGACGGACTGACGGATGCATGAACGGACGGACGGACAAATGGTTGACTTCTTCCACACGAGGCGCTTGGATTCTGTTGTTCTTCTTGCTTTAAATATTGGCGCACCATGACCTACATGTGGTATCTCTATAAATACGAACAGTATCAAGCTGGCAAAACCACTCCTTTTCCGGCTTAATATAATGCACAACCTATTACTTACAAATTTTAATTTACTTGAAATTCAGAAACCTTGGGCGTTGTTCTATGTAGCATTTCTAAGATAAATTACTTGTGATGCTGGGGCCAAGCAGTAATATATTGTAAGTTTTCTTTTATTTTTCAGTGAAACAAGTATAAGTAACTGTACCAGTGAGTTTGTTGTCGAAATGTGCGTGGTAGCAGGGCCCACATATTGGAGCGTGTTCAATAAAACTGAGGATCTCGTCACCTATGTAGCGACGGGAATGAATGCGGTAAGCTGCGAGATATTCATTTCGAACATTTTCTTCAGCACAATTTTGTTATTTTTACCTGTACTTGTATCCTAGTGACTAAAGTATACGGTGGTCGACCTTGAGCACGACCTCCTGAATATCTGGTTCCAGTAATTGTAGTTCATTTCAGTGCGGGATGAGCGCGAAGGCACTCGCGTACTTATATTTAGCGGAACATCAAGGAGCTTGCTGGTGGTGAAAAATTAATAAACTTCTGCGTTATCGCAAAGTTGCCGACGTGCTTTATTTACATATCTCGGTCCATCTTCATCAGTTTTTCAAAGAGGATGTTGCCTTAACCAAGTGTTTTATCTCAGGACAACCCTTGCAAAACTAATCCCAGTTAGTCTTTCAAAAGAGTTATATTCACTATTCCAGATCGGCAAAAAGAGCTTCCTTTATTTCGGTTCTCCGAGATGTCTTTTTCTTTTATTGCGTAGGTATTACAGCTACTGTCCTTCAATTATGTTGAAGTTGCCTGTGTTTGCAGATTCAAACCTCAAGATACAAGAGCCTCAAGGTAAAAGGTCATGTGAGCGTAAAAAACCCTCCACCCTGTTGCTTGTCAATAATCAAGCCAAAGGATTTAACCTCGCCTAGTCACGCATTTGCTGAGCATCAGCAGCCACCAAGCCACTGCTCTCAGACGGAGATAGTCCGCACAGCTACCGCGCCGTTAGCCTGACTTGGTGCGAGCCTAGTACGAGCAATGAAAGGTCCTCGCTTCAACCAGGGTGCCATTCAGTTTTGTTCTGGTGTTGTAACGTTCTGGTGCGGTAGCTTCGACTCTTTTGCATGGTCGGTGACAGGCCGTAGTTTGACTTAACCCTGTGTACGCTAAGGAGAGGCTTAGCATCATGCAAGAAGAGCACGTTAAACATTTGAAATCGACCACTTTGGCTGCTTCTTAGCGTTAGTCGGTTGGCATGACTATTTCCTTTCTTACTTACATTGAGATCTTATTTCAATACATGTTCTTCGATCGTGGAAGTCATGGTCATTGAATTTAATCAGTGACTCTTACCTTCGCTAACATGTTTAAATCAATCATATCATTATTTACCTGCAGAGGACCACATGGCTATAACATCCTGCCAATTCTGCTCATATGCTTCTCAGGGAAATTTTCTCAATAAAAAAGAAGAAAGCAATTTCCATTTGCTCCTTCAACCTGCTCAGTTCATGGCAGGATTTTCGGATCTGTCAGCCAATTTTTGTCCTACAGGCGCAAGGCGCAATTGCCTTAGAGCTTACGATCTGCCCAATAGGTCGTCAACCAGTCAAGGCTGTGAACTCGCATTTCAACAGGCGCTAAGGAAAGGAATGGAGGGGATTAAAATTACGGACAACGTACCTTTACGCATTCCTGGAACACTGCAATGAACTTATCTAAATGTCTCAATTCATACATCTCCATAGTTAATAAGCTAATAAAAATTATTATTCAGTACAGCCATATAGTCAGTCATTGTGAATTGTTTTCAAGTTATGAGTACTATGCTCACAAGCCTATTTATAAAAACGTCTATTATGAAAGTAGTTGCCTCGAGAGTTCTATGATAGTAAAGCAGCGAGAACGTTTTTCAGCGTACGCACTGTTCTTAGGTTGTCTATTAAGTGCAACTACGTACTAACTTTTAAAATTTGCCTATGTAGAACCTTTCCATTTGAAATAACGTCGATTGCCTTTTTCTTTCTCTGTATTATCCTAGAGTGAACGAAAGAAAGAATCAGCAAGGGACATAACTTGCCCTTCTATTATCATTTAAGATGAAATTTGGCTGTGATCTCTCAAGTTAGCTTTTTTGAGAACATACACTAACACTGATCAGTGTGTTGTGGCGAGCAGCATGGTATGCTAGCCATCACATTTGAAAACAAAACACATTGTGACTATGTGGTGATGTCTGCAGTCATGCACTTACGAAATGAAAGAATGGTGTGCTTCTATGTACTTAGGGGGGACGGGGGTGACGCCTCAGCTTGTGATACGTCATACTGGCAAACAACAAAGTGTTTGTTACAAATAAACGTACTAATGAATATTTCTTTCAAGACAACTTTAACAACAAAGAACACAATTGAGTAAGCACTAATACAGATAAGCGTGTGAAACAATTTGTTCAATTATGTTGGTAAGCATTTATTCCAGTTTTTTTGTTCAGCTTCCACCCTACTGTACTTTCAGAATTTTTATCCAAGCTCAAACAAAAAGTCAAGTCTATAGCCCTAGGTGCCAGGTTATATTTCTTTTGCTAGCTTAAACACAAAAGCATTGCTGCACAAAACATCAACAGCTAGTTGTCGAAATAAGCGAGAGTGGGATTATAAATTAAGACTTCTGCGACCTTTTAAGCTTTCGCAGAACTCACTTGTGGCATTCTATGCCCATGTGCTGATTCACCGTCGCCATGCTAATTGCTAGCACGCTAGTTAGCTCGACTGGTAAGACGGCTCCCAGGAAAGGCGTTGATCCCGGGTTTTTATTTCTCCGCTAGATATGTTATAAGCATGAAATCAGACTATATTTATGTAGACAAACGAATGAATGGATTGTGCGATTTCGCCTAAGGTCAGTTCTCTCGTGCTCCAGCAATTTGGCATGAAAGACGCGTACCTGCGCTCATGGGCAACGTTGGTGCAACGTTGCTCATGTGCACATTTTCATGCCTTTTAAAAAAACAGGACATGGTGGAGCTTCTCGATAATGGTTTCTGCTTAATAGTGACGGGAAACTAAGACATAATATTAGGCTGGTAGTAGCTAGCGCAATCACTTTCTTGGCAATGGGACGAAAGGCGTGACATATTAGGCCACCAGTCGCCCGTAAGTTATTTAGTATGAGGGCGCGGCAACTCAACAAGTCGAGGTGAGAACACAGGCACGTTTCGGGAGGCCTACGGGTTGGTCAGTGGCCTTGCGATCACTTGGTCAGTAACTGCATTTTCAGGCTCACCATGAAACCTGATGATACGAACTTTCATCGACCTCTTGCCTGCCGAAAGTTATCGTTATGTTTTTGCAATCCCTCTCGGTATTCTGGGACGCTGTCGTTATGAGCTCATGAACATGCTACTATTGCTGCTTATGTAGCCATACAAATTGTAAGTGGATTCAAACTTTTTATTCAGGTTATAGCAATGGTGGGTGCGACTTTCTTCTTTTTCCTATAGCAAGCAAGTTCATGTACAAATCAAGATTTGTACATGAACGCCCTGCAGGTTGCCAATGACTCTTACTATCGAGGCTTTTTCTCTGCACCTACAGGCTAACTTCTGGTTCACTGACATGGAGAAACCGGCGGTCAAGTTGCAGCTTAATCGAATTATCCAATATGAGGTGAGCTTTTTGGAAGTGGCGCATATATGCTTGTGTCATTCTAGTGCGATGGCCTGATATGCTTAAAATACGCTCTTTCATGTGAAGAAACAAAGTAACGTAATCGTCTCAGTACACATTTCATATACTCCTTGTGTTACTCCGGTATTCGTCGGCTACTAGGTGGTACTTGAAAAAAAAATTCACTCCCCTTCACGGAGGGATCTACATGTCAAAGTAGTGTGACAGCTCGTGCAATTACGCAAAACGATTTTGGTGGTTCCTCCCATTCACATCGGTAACAGAGTTTCCGCTCAAAGGAACCGGCAATTTTCTTTTTTAAAATGTCCATTTGTTTAGCGCTACGAAAGTTTACCGGTCAGTGAGTGTTATCACGGGATGGCAAAGTGAAAAACACCAAGAAACTTTTGTTATGAGAATTTTTATCTGCAGTGAATATGAAGTTGTATGCAGATGTGACAACGCATGATTACGCGCTGCAAACGGTGAGCGCAAGAGCGGCTCGTCTTTGAGTACGGTGGTTTACTGCAAATACCCGCACTCTATGCGCATTCGCCGCGGCTCGACTTAGCCACCGGCTGCCACAAGGCATCGTCACTTGTTACAGTACAAGCTCTTTTACGCCCTAAGCAGCACTGAATTAAGTGGGGTTTCATAATATATACATACTCAAACTTGGAGGACTGAAGCGCATGACAGCATTAGATTAAGCGACTACACGCAGAAAAGTGATAGACACCACCGCTATAAGAATCTTTTCCTAGACTGCCCAACAATACGGCTTTGATTGCTTTCAAGCACACATTTAAATATAGAAATCCTAGTCGCAACGCGAAGAGAATGCTCGAAGCTGTCGCTATATTTCCACGGTCTTCTCATTTCTACTGGGATCTAATCACGTGCTCTGGCCAGTTGTCAGCCTCTTTAACACTCGCATTCCTCCTCTTCTCAAGGCTTACTGCCTGAGCAGGCCTCATTTCACCATGGCTTAATCTCCCCCTCCCTAGGCTCCAACGTCACTCGCCACTGCACCCCATATCTCCTGCGCTCCGCTCTCTCCCTCCGCTGTCTTAGCTCTCCGTCACCCCTGCTGTACTTGGCTGTGGGGCTTACCAATAGAGTTTCTTAAGACTTACTACGAAGGACTCTGGCGCTGCGTTCGTTCAGCCATCATGGAAATGACGGGTAGTAGCGCAAATTTTCCTGTAGTCTTCATTCTTACGGTTTTCAAACGCGCTTGTGGCTTTGTTTATTGCTCTGTTTTGCTTTTGTTTCGAATAAAAGAACGAACCACTTTGAACTTCGTCAGCCGCTTTGAATCGGTGACCTAAAAGGTTAAGGCGGTGAAGTGGCAACGACTCAACATTTGCGGGACCTCGTCTTGCGACAAAGCGCATTCAGGCCCCGCAGAGCCATACGGAGCTGAATTAATGAAGATTAGACAAGCCCGTATACTACCCATCATTCCCAGTTGGCTGAAACGTGGTGCGCTGCAGCTGCCATAGACACTAGCGCCGGAGTTTCCTCTGGTGTATATATTTTGCGGCTGCGGCGGCTGCATTTTCGATGGAGGCGAAAATGTTTCGGCTCGTGAACTTACATTAAGGTGCACGTTAAAGAACCCCAGGTGGTCCGAAATTTCCGAAGGCCCTCCGCAAAGGCGCCTCTCATGATGATATCGTGCTTTTATTAAGAGCTGAATCCCAGATATTACTATGCTTTATTATTTAGTGTATTTAGAAAACACTCTAAGAGCTTAGTTGATTCCTGTGGTCAGGAACTTACTTGCATATCCGAGTGGCTTGGGTGCCGCGTGGTGTTACTTCAAAGCTAGAATGCTGCCGCTGTTAAAAATCACAATTATTGGCACGTCACGCTATGACGTAATCACAACACCACTAGTGTGACCTCGCTTATAAGTCGTCACGTGACATCGTGGCTAGGTGAAAGACGTTCCGATCCCGCAGTCCCTGCAAAACAACGCGAGGTGGAAGGAACTTTCAGTGTCTCCGATCTCGCAGCCCGTGCCAAACCAAACTAGGCGCTGGTAGCCTTCGGGAACCTTCACTAAAACTGACTTACAGGAAGCTGTTTTTACTCCCTATTTTGTGAATAAACAAGCTAAGGGGCATACGAAGTATACAGAATATCCAAGAATAAGAACACAAAATATAACACTTTATTACATATTTTTGCACTGGTAAAATCATTCTTGCTGTAATAGAGTTACTGGTCCCCCATGCTACTGCTGGTGATCACTGCTTCTGTACCTTAATTTTTTATGGTTTATTATTATTGATATATTTGTGATTTTGTTAATATAATGCACTTCCTTGTTAAATTAAGCATATGCATTCTGGTACACTCCTAATTTGGCATTGTTTTTCATTCTTTGCACAAGTATGCTTTATAGTATCGCTATGTTGCATTTTAGTGTTACGCTAATGATGTTCTTAAGTGTGTATTTATGTATCTTTTCTTGATGCTCCTAGAACACGCTACAATACTGTATGCTGTGAATTTCAGTTGGTCTTTTTCCCCTGCACCATAGTGCCATGAGGTTTGCTGCGGGTGTGCAATAAATACATAAACAAACAAATGAATAAATAAATAAGTAAATAACACATGTGGGACTCCGCTATGCAGGCAAATGATGTACCAGTCTTGTCATTGGTGTCGTTTAAGGCTTCACGAAACGAGCAGTTATCACTAAACCTTAAATATTTTCTGGAAGATGGTCCAACTGTAGGGAAGCACGAAAATTGAATTGCTTGCTGAATGTGTTCATGCTGCTAGAAAGGATGCGATTCCTTTAAAAATGGCCGATGCGACACAATACATTGTGCGTCGTACGCAAAAATACATAGTGCGAAGCTGAGTGGCCAAAAAGATCATGAAGGAACGATAAATGGGCAACGTTACAATGAGCTGCAAGAGATTGGACAAAAAGCCAGTTTCAATGTGTTACGCAGGCAGTTCTATTCTAATTTGAAAGAATAAAACGGGTTGCGTATTGTTAACTAATTACACTGCATTAATTGTGTTTTTGCTATGAAAATCATAGACCAATTTGGCTTTTTTATATTTCAGATACGCAAAAGCCTTGCATAGCTTGTTAATAATCAGTTGGAAATGAGCATAGTTGTTCAAATAGGCTTTGATATTTCATCAGATTTTTACACGCAAATTTTATTATTTTAGATATGTTGAAAACCTGGGACTAACAAATGAGAGTTTGCTTAAAATCAATTATTTGAACAAAAAACAGCATTATAAGGTTAGTATAAAAGTAGTAGTTTAAAAAAATTTTCATGAAGCAACACGCGTACTGAAGTTCATTGCACGGGGCCCGATCTTAACGTTCGTCGAACTCCCACACTCTGTCTCACGCTCAAATACGCACAAACACGCAGTTGAACGAACGCGCACTCCTTGCCCAGACATGATCACAGTGCCAGGCACGTCTCAAGCCCCTGTCTACTCATATTGCGCACAAGATAGATGGCTTTACTTACTTTCGAAGAAAATAGCCAACACACATAAAGAAAGTGTGAAGTTGAAATATGACAATTATAAAGCATGTTTGCACTTAAGTACGTGCTTTAGAAAGGTGCTTACCGCTATTGAAAGGTACGCTTTATTACGGGCAGCCAAGTCGGTTTGATAGCATTACAGCACTACACGCATGAAGAAGACAGAAATGCCTTTCACCTGCTTGATGGGCAACCCCTACGTATAGATGCTCTAAGATTCCTTCTTGCTACTTTAGAGCGACTCACTTGTCTGCATGACGACGCTGTCTACGTCTCAATTTCTGACCTCCTAAGTGAGCATGTACTGATCGAAATGCCGAGACATACAATCGGGACAAGCGTCGATAAAGCCTCAAGATATGGTACCTGCTAACCTTACTTATAACCTAATTCATCTTCGGGCCTTACTTTGTATATCAGTCAATATAATGTTACCTTGTTCATTGTTCCGCCAATGTGCTGAAAGGGTGGCATGTCTCAATATAGTTGCTGTATCTCGTCATCCTCACCTCGTGCGCAGAGGTGTACTGGTGGTGCCATCGGCCACTATAACGTCTCCGGTACATCATGTATGCGCGAGCTTGAATAAATCGATATCTTGACCTAAAATGTGTAATTATACCAACATTTTATAATATCAATAATATTTATCATTGTTATTAATATTATTATTATTATTATTATTTTATTATTATTATTATTATTATTATTATTATTATATTATTATTATTATTATTATTATTATTATTATTATTATTATTATTATTATTATTATTATTATTATTATTATATGAAGGAATGATGACAACAAAAGGGAATAGCAAGCATCATCGCAGAGTAGGGCACCACGAGATCGGCGCTCGAGCTCCTCCATCTTCCTCGTCCTGTCGCTATCTCCAATCTCCCACCTGCCCGTCTGGTTCGCCCAATAACCTCTTACATTTGGTGGATCGTGCTGGGTAACCACATCGCCTACAACCTGGAACTCCGATCTCGTACCCTGCCGTCGACCATGCAAGTTGACACTGCCCAACAAACAATACCTCTCGTGGCCGCTACTTGCCCCGGCCCGTTCATCAGCGAGAACCCCCCGATCTTTGCCGGCACCGAAGACCAGGACGTCGAGGACTGGCTGTCGTCATACGAGAAAGTCAGTGGACCCAACAGGTGGGATGACGCTGCTAAGTTAGGCACTGTCAAGTTTTATCTCACTGACGTGGCCAAGCTGGGGTATACGAACCACGAAACCGAGTTCGCGAATTGGTCCGCCTTCAAGGAGGCAATACGTGCCGTTTTTGGTCGTCCTGCCTTACGGAAGCTACGCGCCGAACAACGTCTGCGCACAAGGGCACAGGAGCCAGGTGAAACTTTCACATCATATATAGAAGATGTGATTGATCTCTGCCGGCGCGTCGATGCTTCCATGAGCGAGAGTGCGAAGATACAGCACATTATGAAGGGCGTCGATGATGACGTTTTCCATATGCTTCTCGCGAAGTCTCCAAGCACTGTGGCAGAAGTAGTGACTTTGTGCCAAAGCTATGATGATTGCGGAGGCAAAGAGCTCATACGCGACGCTCATTCCAGGCAATCCAACCAGTGACCGCACTGGACGCTATGACTGACCAGACAAACCCTTCTCGCACAAATGAAAGACTTCGTGCGAGAGGAAGTGGCTCGGCAGCTTTCTCTGCTGCCTTTTGCTCACGCCAGGAGCTCTCGCACCAACAGCCACTGCGACAAACCCACCACCATTGGCTCCCATGCCTCCGACATGTGGTCCAGGAGCAGATTTCCGAGCTATGCCGGTGCCCTTGCAGCAGCCCCCCGTCACCGCGCCTCTTACTTACGCTGAGGGCACTAAAGCGGCAGCAGCGACACCACCCCCCGTCGTTCCAGGGACTGCCGTATACCTCAGCCCTGACTCAGCCGTCCACCGCCTGGGTTCCTCCCATTGCCACCACAGCCTCGACTCACCCGTCTGCCGCATGAACTGGTCCCCTCGTCGCCAATACTTGGAGAACGCGCGATAACCGGCCCATCTGTTTTGCGTGCGGCGGCCCTGGCCATATCGCCCGTTACTACTGCCATCGTCGCGTGCCGGATACACAGACGGCCGGACAAAGAACAGCTTCATGGACCTTTCTCCATCCCGTCTGGAAAACTCTGACCCTCAGTCAAGCTCGTCTTTACGGGAATGTCCACGTACTATGTCTGGTCGCTCACCTTCACCCCGTCGTCGCTCTCTGTCACCCATGCGTCGTCGGCTAGCTCCTGAACACGAGGGAAACTAACCGCCGCAATTCAGGAGGCAAGAACTGCGCTGTCGAAATGCTCAAGTCCTCGGACATTGCCGTCGAATATTGTCGAAGTTTTTGTAGAAGGTACTCGAGCATATGCTCTAGTGGATACTGGTGCAGCCGTTTCCGTGATAGACGCTAAACTTTGCCGCAAGCTCCGAAAAGTGACGACGCCTCTTAATATGATGTCCTTGCAAACAGCGAATGGGGACCCGGTTCAGCCTGTAGCCGCCTGTACTGTCCGACTGATGATCGCGAAGGACCACTACACTGTTGAGTTTATTGTCCTGTCGTCCTGCTCACACGACATTATACTTGGATGGGATTTTTTATCGCGTAACCATGCCGTTATTGATTGTGCAAGATCAGAGCTTGAACTTTTCCCGTTTTACGACCAACCAACCAGCCGCATTCAGCCCGCCATACACAAACTCGTCGTCAAAGAAGGCACTGAAATTCCTCCGACAGCAGCTGTGTTGCTCCCCGTGTTCTGTGACGGCATTAGGAACGAAGCTGCATTCTTTGAGCCATCAAGCCTCTTCCTTAGTCGAAGATCACTTCTTCTGCCTTATTCAACCCTCTCTATTTCTGAAGGAAACAGTGCTCTATGCCTCATCAATCCCCTTCCGTATCCCGTTGAACTGTTTCAAGGTGAATCTCTTGGACACGTGCATGCCATTGATAAAGAACAAATTTTTACCATGCCGCCAGATTGTTCCGGTGACTACGACGCCATCAATGCCCTCAACCCTTCCAATATACCACCTTGTGAGCTTTTCGATTCATCGATTGCCGACGGACTATCGCCATCTGAACGCTCTGAGCTCCTTCAGCTGCTCTACCAGTTTCGTGAATCCTTTGACGTTGCTCAACCTACCCTTGGCCGAACTCCCAGTTTTTCCCACCGCATCGACACAGGTTCAACGCGCCAGTAAGACAGCGACCATACCGTGTTTCCGCCACGAAACGACAGGTCATCACCGAACACATTGACGATATGCTCAAGCGCGACGTTATCCGACCTTCTTAAAGTCCATGGGCATCACCTGTCGTTCTTGTTAAGAAGAAGGATGGTACAATTCCCTTCTGCGTTGATTACAGGCGCCTAAATAAGATCACTCGCAAAGACGTGTACCCTTTGCCCAGGATTGATGACGCCCTTGATTGCTTACAAGGTGCCGAGTTTTTTTCGTCGTTAGATTTGCGTTCGGGGTATTGGCAGGTGCCCTTAGCAGATGGTGATCGTCCAAAAACAGCATTCGTGACACCGGACGGGCTATATGAGTTCAATGTCATGCCCTTCGGCCTCTGCAATGCGCCGGCCACATTCGAGCGCATGATGAACTCGGTTCTGCGGGGTTTGAAATGGAACTTATGCCTCTGCTACCTCGAAGATATCGTCGTCTTTGCACCCGATTTCGCAACACACCTTGTACGCCGGAAACAAGTCCTCACGTGTCTCAAGAATTCGCATCTCCAACTGAATCTCAAGAAATGCCACTTCGCTGCTCGGACGCTCACCATTCTCTGTCAAGTCGTATCAAAGGATGGTGTTCTTCCCGACCCTGCTTAACTACGCGCTGTTGCTGAATTCCCCAAACTAACGACTGTAAAACAGTTACGCAGCTTCGTAGGATTGTGCTCCTACTTTCGTCGGTTTGTGCGCAACTTTGCCTCCATAATTGCCCCTTTGACCCAACTTTTAAGCAGTGCCAACGACATCTCATCATGGTCTCCCGAATGTGATCACGCATTTACCACTCTTCGCCGTCTCCTGACATCACCGCCTATATTGCGCCACTATGATCCCACGGCTGCAACTGAAATCCACACAGACGCCAGCGGTGTCGGTCTCGGTGCAGTTCTCGCTCAACGCAAGCCTGGATCCCCTGAGTATGTCGTCGCCTACGCCAGCAGAACGCTCAACAAGGCTGAGGTAACTACAGTGTTACCGAAAAAGAGTGCTTAGCCATACTTTGGGCAATTGTGAAATTTCGCCCATACTTATATGGCCGCACCTTTGCTGTAGTTACAAACCATCATGCCTTATGTTGTCATCGCTGAAAGATCCATCAGGTCGCCTTGCTCGTTGGGCTCTGTGACTTCAAGAGTATGACATCCGCGTCGTGTACTGTTCCGGCCGCCAACATGCCGATGCTGATGCGCTCTCGCGATCACCACTGTCGACTGAGGCTGCCTCTATATCTTCTATGGAACACGCGCTGTCCGCTCTTGACATCGACACAATGACCTCTGCACAGCGCGACGATCCATGGATAACTTCGCTTCTGGACGTCTTATCTGGGGTACCGACACTTCCCATCACTCGAGCATTGCAACGCCAGGCTTCGCACTTCACCATTCGAGGTGGCCTCTTGTACCGGCGCAATTACTCACCAGACGGCAGGAAGTGGCTGCTCGTTATTCCCCGAAAGCTGCGCTCTACAATCTGTGCATCATTTCACTCCGACCCGCAATGCGCTCACGCCGGTGTCTTCGAGACCTACGAGCGTTTAAGGAAGCGTTACTACTGGCGTGGGATGTTTACTTTTGTTCGACAGTTTATTCGCGGCTGCCACGAGTTTCAGCGACGAAAACAGCCACAGAATGCAGGAGCAGCTCCACTACAGCCGCTTGCGTGCTCTGACCGCCCATTCGATCGCGTCGGAATCGACCTTTATGGACCACTGCCATTGACCACAGCAGGTAACCGGTGGGTCATCGTTGCTGTAGATCACCTGACACGGTACGCCGAAACCGCTGCTCTTCCTACGGCGACCGCTCAGGACGTCGCATCTTTCATGCTCCATCGGTTTGTGTTGCGTCACGGCCCTTCTCGCGAGCTCCTCAGTTACCGGGGCCGTGTATTTCTATCCGACGTAATCCAAGCACTTCTCCGTCAGTGCCATATTGTACACCGGATGAGTACTGCTTACCACCTTCCGACGAATGGCCTGACTGAGTGGTTTAATCGGACCCTGGGTGCCATGCTCGCGACGCATGTGGCATCTGACCAAACGAACTGGGACCTGGTTCTTCCGTTTGCGACCTACGCGTACAGCACCGCTACCCAGGTCACCACCGGCTTTTCTCCATTCTACCTTCTATACGGACGTCGACCATCGCACACAATTGACACTTTGCTGCCATACGCACCAGATCTATCTGAGTGCACGACCGTGTCTGAAGCCGCCCGTCACGCCGAAGAATGCCGCCAACTAGCGAAGCAGTTTACTACGGCTGACCAGCAACGCCAGAAAAAGGCCCGCGATGACGACCACCCTCCTGCCGCCAAGTTTGCCCCTGGAACCCTTGTATGGCTGTATGTACCACCCTGTGCACCTGGTTTGTCTGCCAAGCTACTTTCAAATTACCATGGCCCATACCGCGTGGTAGAACGCACATCGCCCGTCAATTACGCCATTGAACCGCTTACGCCACCCGGTGACCATCGTCGGCGTGCACACGATATTGTTCACGTGGACCGCTTGAAGCCGTACTTCGACCCGCTCGTTCCTACTTGTTAGATTGCCAGGATGGCTTGATCTTTCTCGACGGGGGCAATTATAATGAAGGAATGATGACAGCAAAAGGGAACAGCAAGCATCATCGCAGAGTATGGCACCATGAAATCGGCGCTCGAGCTCCTCCATCTTCCTCGTCCTGTCGCTATCTCCAATCTCTCACCTGCCCGTCTGGTTCGCCCAATAAACCTCTTTACACTATTATTATTATTATTATTATTATTATTATTATTATTATTATTATTATTATTATTATTATTATTATTATTATTATTACAGAACGTTAGGCTCTTTTGACCACACAGAAATAGCCGATTTAAGTGGCTATGTACCGCCTTCGATATTACACATGTTTAGAAAAGAAACAGTGCACAAACCAGTACCGAACTCAGGTGCATTGCTTCGTGGCACGTGAGTTGACACAGAGCCGCGCAACATTTCAAGACGTACCTGCTCAGGCATCATATTGGCTGAAACATCGTGTTAACATTTTTAATAGTGCGTGGCTGAAGACTGAAATTGCAGTATGCGACGCACGATCTGAGTTGCGTGACGAGTAAGTCGTCTCAAGCTTTCTGCCAATTGCAAAGGCCTCAGCTGTAACTATTCGTCATAAGCCTCAGCATCACCAAATTGGGCAGTGTTGTAGGTGCACGAATCACCATGTGGACAATCATTGCGTACCTCACTACTTCGCAGCACAATCAAATATGGCGAAATCAACAATTTAACTTTTGGCGAAACAATCATGATATTAACGTACTGGACACCTCGCGACTCTACTTGCTGATGTCGGTTCAATAAAGTTCGTACAGGCTCTAAGATGGCCGCTGTTCTTACTTTAGATATTACTGTGCAGCGCAAAGCGCAGGCTTGGCGTCTACTTCTTTTTCCCCGGCGTATTTAGTCTTCTGTGTGTCTCTTTTTGCAGAACGATTCCATAGCTGGCAGAAATATCTGTGGACCAACACTCTACGAGCTGAACAACCACAACACCTGTGCGGCAGACATACTTGACGCATTGAATGCCACCGTAGACCTGAAAAATGAATGCGGTTTGGAAGGTTGCGACCTACTTTTGCAGCTTACCAGGTAGGTTGACTCTGGTGATCTTGTGTGTGAGTACCGTCACGCGTTATTTTCAGGAAACGTGGTGTTTTTCTAGCTCTAGATGCTCAGCGTTTGAGATTCTTGAAGAGAATCGCGTTTTGGGGCTCTGGGTTGTCACCTATCCATAGATCTCATTTGGCGTGCTCACGAATTCACGCTCAAAATAAAGTAAATAAAAGCCTGAAACAAGGCTTCCAATGCCAAACCTGGTTACAATAAATGACCAAGGTCTAAAAAATCATCGCCCAAGTATACTGTACAAATGGTTAACCAGCGAAAGCTTAAACGTGTGGCCCCGGTGTTTAGCAGTGGGTTCAACTCGACGGGGAACTGAAGACTTTCACAATTATTGGTCACATGTTCGTGCTCCTTAATGAGGTTAGACGCGCGTTCTGAAAAGTTCTGAGAATAAAAAGTGTGCATCAAACGTAGGCAAGAAGGACAGGAAAGACACAAAGTGCTGTGCTCACAAGTGAAAGCCTATTGGAAGGGAACATGAACTTGCAAGTACAAACAGTGCATATGAAGTGAGCTTGACTTCTGAAAAAAAAAATTGTTTCTAGTTATTTGTTATACAATAAAGAAATTCACGTTTGGGCAACGTGACCGAAAGTTGCCCAAATCAAGAATCACTGAACTTGCTAATCTAATAGCTTGTGAAAGTTGTCATGCAAACTGGCCATAGCGGTTTAATTCAAAGAGGCTTGAAATGGCTTTCACATTCATGTTTTTAACACATACCAAGAGCACCACGCCAATTTTATCCGAAATTAGAAGGGAAAAAAAAGAGGAGAAATCAAAGTTTGAGCTATCGCGACTTTCGGATTTACGTCTACCTCGTTTCCACTGACCTTCGTACGTGATCCTCTAACCAAGATCACTGAAACAAATATTGAACATTACGATGTCATAGCACAATCTTCAATCTGTACTCGCAAAATCTCGCGTGTTTCTCTTCTCTTAAAGAGCCTCACGTGGCCAAAATATGAGGGACGCCGTAGTTGAGGGCTCCTGCGGCGTCTCTCATAATTATATGGTGCTTTTCGGAGGTTAACGCCCACAAATAAATCAGTCAATCAATCAGTCAGGTCTGTCTTCTCGTTAGCAGAAGCTTTATTTTTGTTAGAGATATATTATTGGCTAGCTGTTTGTCGCGACGTACACTATGAGCTGACTGCGATACACCTTTGTATACTCATGTAAGCAACTTTTGTGGAACATCAAAATAATCATAGTAAGAATTTAAATATAACTGTAGTTTCCGTGTTCGCAAATACTAAGTGCTGTAATAAAAAAATGCATGGTCATTCTTCATTTTAAATCGCTATGGAGTGCATGAAGCGCTTAGGCTTCAGGGTTCGCAAGCCCTTATGGACATTGATTTTCAGCAATAAAAGTCAGTGCAGTAAGGTGCATGAAAAATATTCTTTGCTTAAGAATTGTCGTTCCATATGCTACATCAAAATTCACCATGGCAAGGTGTATATAAGGCCGGAACCATTGTTTTTGAATTAGTGACTGAGACAATGTGACCACAGTTTAAACTCACATTACGAGCTGCATTTAGTTAAAGGATGTAGGTCTTGTAGTAGCTTCCCAAAGTTCAACAATGAACTAGGATATTTGAGTACACAGAATATTTTAAACAATCAGAACTGAAGAAGCCAATGAAATTTTTTCTGCGATGGTATACCTGTGAGACTTTCTTCTAATATTATGGTGCTTACCTCACCTTTCGGTCGTTAGGAGCAGCCCCTGGTCAGCCATAGTTCCTAATCAATCGCTCCTGGTTCGTTTTAAGCACACCTTTTTTTTCCAATAAGATTTTCTCGTGACTAATAACTTGCGCTATCAACATCTTTGTTTTCTACTTCTTGTATTGCGCTGGGAAGCGATTGCCAAAAACAGCTGCAATGTTTGATCTCTGGCAATAATGAAGATACAGGTGAGGACACTAGTGTTGAATAACAAATATAGAATCTGTACAATCAACGAGTACTACATGACAACAAATAGATCATGACAACGGGATCACTTTCGAGATTTATTTCATCTGCAGCTCTATTTTCATGCTTTCGTGCTTTTTTCAGCTTTCTATTTTTTCAAGTGTGACAAGGTAAATACTTTTTTCTTTCTTAGAGGCAACCTTGCGATGGAGATCAACGGCACATGTATCAACAGGAAAGTTGAAGGTAGGTACTCCTCAATACAAGACATACCAATAAAAGTAATCATAAAAAAATCACTGCGTGTCAGAAAAAGTACAACAAACAAATAGCATCCACAAGAGACATGTGTGTTGCCACTATTCTTGCGCCCAGCAAGTCATTATTATTATGCACCATTTCCAATTTAGAGTCTCTGGAAAAGTTCAACTAGCAATAAAAATACTTGCTGAATCGGCTGTAGTGAAGGCTTGGCGTCATGGTCACCATCCACTCTCCTCGCCGTAGCGCTGCGTAAGCTCCGTGACTCTGTTGCAAATGACTCTGTTGTGGAAAAGCGTGGCAGGAAACCAGTTTGACACGTGGAAGAACTTCAAAGCTGCGTTCGAGAACCAGTTTGGGAACAAGCTTACGCTCTTGCAGTGGCAGCACATAAACATCAGATGCGTCCAGTCACCCAGTGAGAAGCTCGTTGACTACTCGGCGAAACTGTGCATAACTTCACAATGTCTCTTCCAACTGGCAGATCCTCAACGCATTGTAGAGAGCACTACAGGGTGTGCGCAACGCACATTTAGCAACAACTATCACTGCATAACGGCCACCAACTTTTACTTTATTTCTGTCCATCGTCACCCAACTCGACCGATCTTTAGAGCACACCTCTGTTTTCCAAAGTCAGCCAGTCATTGCAAACAGAACATACACATCACGAGTACCTGCCATACCTGTACAGAAGATTGATAATATGAACGACAGATCTTCGTCACCAACCATGCCGGCTCAGTAACCAGTCTCATGTAGCATTTCCTCGTTACCATAGGAAGAGCGAAGCAGTCGTTACTCTGCAATCAGCTCTAGAAATGGTGCATGACCTAAGCAAGACCACATGCAGTCACTGACGGCAAACTAGCCATCTTGTAACCAAGTTCCCTCGTTCCAGATACAATACTGAGGAACGGCAAACGAATCTTCCTTCCATGGCCTGATTTCAAGCTTCAGAGCCACTAGAAAAACGATTTGTGCAGTGTGCCGTAATTCAAGCCTACATTCCACTTGTAGACCCTGTTGATGCGTTTCAAGATAGTGGTTCCGAACACACAATGCTTTCGCTGAGTGTTGTTGGATTTTCGAACCTTTTAACATGGTCCAAGCCTTCCATATTTGTTGTAGGCGGTAGTTCCGTCATGGCAGTTGGTAAATTATGCACTCGCATCGCTGTGGGGCCTATTCCTGCAGTCATTGAGGTTCTAGTTCTGGCCAGAAACCCCTTGCTTTCGATCCTGAGAGAGGACTGGTTTGAAGCCGCTCACGCTGAGCTTATCGTCCAGCCACCTCACTGAACAGAAATTCGCCATCCCAGAACGGTTATTGTTATGCAATGCCTGGAGAAGCCGCTGCCAAGAATTTACAATAGCTCTACGCTTTTTTTTTTACACAGGCAACGTCTGCTGCAGCCTGTTCGCCGTTTTCACCCTTGCCGCACAAACCCCAGCACACATGCTTATTCCTCGAACCAAATGAAGGGTTACCTAATGAGATGCCGCGTGAACCAAACACGGTGGAACTTTACTTGAACGATACTACGTTGGAATTGCCATGGCCGCAAATACGTGATGCCCACGTAATTCCTCAGTTAGAACAAGAAGTCACTGCCGTTCAACAGGTGTTGCACCAGCGTGTAGATGTGTTTGCCACTGATGACAATGACCTGAGGCTTGACAGAAGTACTGACCACTCAAATGATCTTTTGCCAGATGTATTATTATACACATGTTGCCTGCATATATCCAGCAAAGAGGAGCGCGATTTCATCCGAAGCCAATCTCAAGAGCTTCATGCTAAGGACTCAAGCGTCAAGACAGGATGGCTGGACCCGGGACATTGCCAGAAAGTTAGCCAACCACCGCAAGTCAATCAATTGAAAACGAAGAAACGAAAGTATGCCCATGCAAGCATGTACTCGGCCGTACTACTAGCACGTATCAATTCTCTTAATTAGAACCCAACCGCATCTCAATTCTAAGATTGAGCCTATTCGAGATAAGGGACCAGCAGGTGGTGTGCGCAAGGCCAAGAAACAAGCCATAAAGCCAGCTGCTGAACTACACAAAAACAAGCGACACAAGTCAAGTCAAGACAGTCCTGCCATCAGCTGCAGACAGGCACACAGACAGGCACACCCCGCTGCAGCTGCAGACAGCTGCAGACAGGCACACCCCGCTGCAGCTGTCTTTTATCGTGACAACTGCGTCGTCTACAGTAATCTTGAACTGACTGACTCGTCAGCTGGCACAGAAGTATGTCCCAAGGTTGAAAAGTAAGAGGAAGAGGTTTATATATATATATATATATATATATATATATATATATATATATATATATATTATATATATATATATATGTAAGGTTGTATATATAATTACGTACTACCACTTTGGTTTGCAAGCGAAAATAGACAGAACAAAGGAACTGCGAGTAAAGGTCGGAAACAAAGAAACAAAGTCTGTAAAAATACCGACAATATATATATAATATATATATATATATATATATATATATATTGTTTTTCGGTTACCATTGAGGGCTTCAAGTTTAGTTGGGTCGTTCCACTCGCGCACCACTTGTCTACAGCGAACGTTAATGGTAATACACGTCTCAAACCCTTAGATAGTCTATAGGCGGCCCTTTCTGGCATGGCTCTTTCTTTCGCCACGCTCTGTTTGTTGGCTCACCGTGCTAGGAGAAAGAACCGCCGACAAACAAAGCGGTTCTTGTTAACCCACTCGATAGCGTTTGTGACTTGTGACATCACCCAATCTCATGTGCGACGTCAAGAAACACACTAGGAGTATCGGAAGTAGCGGAGAGTTAAACCGACCTATTAAATGGCGGAAACGCACGAAAGGCAGCGTGGGAGAGAATGTTTACGGCTTTTTGCCTAGCCCCGTCAAGCAACCGGAGCGAGGCTCCGATATCATAGCTCCGAGTGAGCGCCTCTCCACGGTAGATCACGTGCCCTGATGTCATGCTTGCCAATCCAGAGCTCCTGCCACTCGCGCTGAAGGCCGTTGCGACGTGATGGGTGACCTTGAAATAGGTGGCGCTGAACAACTCTCGCTCAAAATTTTATGGGGTCGTTGAGAACATTGCATATCGAATTGCATACGCAGCACCCAACATGGCGACTTTCGTTGCGCCGACATGAAGGCCTTCACTGACACTAGAGCAGCAACTGGGAACTTTGACTCTAAGGGCGTGGTATTCTTTTACTTCAAAACCTCGGCAGAGATCAGCAGACGGCTCGTACACCCTTATACGTGGGGTGCTCTCAACGCGACGAAACTGTTAAAGGTAGTTTCCAGCCTGGAGCGGCCTTTCTCTTTCACACCGACGTTTTGTATAGTTATTCGTGATCGGATCCAAGAGTGTTACCTGCCAGCTTTACTTCGTTTAACTATACACTTTGTTTCTATCCCATTAATTTCTACGCTATTGCAGAAAACGTTTTTTTAATGTCAATGCTCTAATCGTGCAGGTGTGACTCATTTGGGCGGAGCGGTGCGAGAAGAGGCAGCAAAAAAGGGGCAGGAAGTGGAATTCACGCGCCTAGCAAGTCGAACAACGTCAGACAGAGCACCAGCAGAAACGTTGGAACAACATCAAGGCACGCAGAAAGGCCAAATCTTCGGACGAAGATCGGGAGTTTTAAGAAGGACCCCATCTTTCCAAGATTCTGGGAACATAATGGTGTTTTCGTTGCTGCTATACTACGAAGCTTGAGAAACAAAAACGGGGTTGGGTGTGATCTGAAAAGCCCATTGACCATTTTGAAAAATATAGGGGTCGGATGGGAGACTGCACGTAATATGGCAGCCTTGTGCTCAATGTTGAGCTAGTCGAGACGCGGTTTCGTTGTGTGTTCCTAAACACGTGTGCACCACGACTGCATTGATGCCGTAGCTCCTGTTGATTAAATCGCTTTCGCCGCATCATCTCCTTGTTTACGTCGCCAAGTCCTCACAATGAAAATGCACATTTGGGAGGAGGGCACGGCATCCGAATGTAGTAATTATAACTTCGAGCTTTCTGGACTGACTCCACTGAGGTTGCCATAAAAACTTGATGAGATTTCATTCTGTCCTTGTACTAATTTTTTCTAGCGTATCCGTGCCAATTCCTGATTTTCTCTATCTCATTGTGGTTATATATTCTTCTTCTGGACGAATGGATATTAATGGGCCATCAAACGATGCTAGTGCTATGCAATCGGCTAGCTCATTCAATCTTGATCCCGACTGACCTGAGGCCCACAGTATCTTTAGGTGTTTCAACTGAGGTTGCGCCTATGCTAGGAATTTCCTTAAAATTCGAATGTTTTCACAAGCTGTAAAAGCTGCACACACTGAAAGGGAATATGTTATTAAGACTGCTCTGTTTTCATTTGAAAGAAGTTTCGAAAGTCCTAAAATATTTACCTCAAGCACAGCTTCAAAAACTGAAGTAAAGACAAGCAGCCTCACTGAGAAGCACCAGTGAATCAAATAAGAGTAAATTCCTACAACTGCCTTTTCATTGTACATAGAATTGTCTGTGGCTACTATAATATTTCTTTCTTCATTAACAAGGTAATCTTTTAATGGAAACACCGGTGCCCTTCTCTGTCATCTCTATCTCTCTCTCTCTCTCTTTATATATATATATATATATATATATATATATATATATATATATATATTGTGGGCATTTAGTATACCAATCCTCTTCATCTGTAAATTATCATCATTATCATGAGTTGCTCATGCATCCTCATCGTTGTCACGTAGCATCATCATCTTGGTCCGTTCATCTCAGCTGTCGGCTGCCGGTTCTTCGGGCCTAATAAAGGTCTTCTAAACCAAGACTTCATAATATATATAATTTTGTACTACCTCCTTAGTTTGCAAGCGAAAAGAGACAGAAAAAGGAACTGCGAGTAAAGGTCGAAAAAAAAGAAACAAAGTCTGTAACAAACCACCAGAATATATACATACACACACACACACACACACACTCACATATATATATATATATATATATATATATATAATATATATATATATATATATATATATATATATATATATATATATATATATATATATTGTTATTCAATTACCATTGAGGGCTTCAAGTTTAGTTGGGCCGTTTCCACTCGTGCACCTCTAGTCCGCAGCGAACGTCAATGGTAATACACTAATCTATAGGTGGCTCTTTTTGGCATCGCTATTTCTTTCGTCACGCTCTGTATGTTGGATCGCCCTGCTAGGAGAAAGAACCGCCGACAAACAAAGCGGTTCTTGTTCGCCCTCTCGATAGCGTCTGTGGCTTGTGACATAGCCCAATCTCACGTGGGACGTCATGCAACACACTAGGAGAATCGGAAGTAGCGGAGAGTTAAACTGAACTACTCCATGGGGGGAACGCACGAAAATCATAGTGTCAGGGAATGTTGATGATATTTCACCTAGTCACGTTAAGCAACCGCAGTGAGGCTCCGATATCATAGCTCCGAGTGAGCGCCTCTCCGCGGTGGATCACGCGCCGTGATGTAATGCTTGCCAATCCAGAGCTCCTGCTCTCGCGCTGAAGGCCATTGCGACGCGATGGGTGACCTTGAACTCGGTGGCGCTGAACAACTCTCGCTCGAAAATGTATGGGGTCGTTCAGAACATTGCATATCGAATCACATACGCAGCACCCAACATGGCGACTTTCGTTGCGCCGACATGAAGGCCTTCACTGACACTAGAGCAGCAACTGTGAACTTTTACTCTAAGGGCTTGGTATTCTTTTACTTTAAAACCTCGGCAGACATCAGTAGACGGCTCGTAAACCCTTATACGTGGGATGCTCTCAACGCGAAGAAACTGTTAAAGGTAGTTTCCAGCCTAGAGCGACCTTTCTCTTTCACACCGACGTTTTGTATAGTTATTCGTGATCGGATCCAAAAGTGTTACCTGGAAGCTTTACCTCAGTTAATCATACACTTTGTTTCCATTCAGTTCATTTCTACCCCCTTGCGGTGAAAAGTTTTTTATTTGTAATCTTTAACGCTCTAATCGTGCAGGTGTGGCTAATTTGGGCGGCGTTTGCACAAACTACAGTGCTGCAGTTGTAGAAGACGAGCCACTGCTCTACAGCGGAGTATCTACGATGACTCATGAGATCGCTCATGCGTATGTTTGTTTTTTCGCATCTTAAGTACATGCTCTGGTAGCATAAGCAGGGCTAGTATTTTCATCAAAAAATTCGACATGCCTTTTTCAAGGCATTTCAGCTGTGAACTGTTATATCTGTGATGTGAAGGTCACCAACTTGAAAATGCCCTTTATTTGCTTACAAATAACTTTTCTTTGTGAAGTAACACAAGATACAGTGCTCGTCAATATTCATAAATAATTTTTTCGCGTTTAAAAAACTATTCAATGTTTCCTCAAATAGTGATTGAAAAGGTGTGACTGTATTAGTCTGCGGCGTTCTACGAGACGTTTGTGTAAATACAAATTTAGAGACATCCCTAAATACCCTTCAAAGTTCGTGACTGAAGGATTTAATCCAGTGCAACTTCTTTCTCATGCAACACTTACAACGTCTTAAAGTTCCAACAACTGTGGGCCATCCAGTCAGCCCGGGAGACCCTTGGAGACAGGATTTCTCCATCGCCCGTGACGAGGCCTAGGCCGGGGCCTCAGTCCTCTGGTTTCTTCAGAAAACTTGCTTCGCTCGCTCGCTCATTCACTTCCTCAATCACCTATTCACTCTTAACACCACTGTGTCATATTTTTTAAGTGATTCATGTCACGCGTTGTCACTCAGACATGCAATTACCGTTACAGTGAGGCTGCCTTGTAAAGAACCGTGAACCTCTGTTGTGTGAGTTCAGCTGGTTCTTTTGATTTCGTTTTTGTGAGCTAGCAGAATTTTGGTTCACATCAGTTAGCTTAAACATGCAGCTCGGAGTATATGTCTATAGGTCTACTGAGTTTATGGGCCAGCAGAAGTTAAACGCTGTGAATGTGCTCGAGTTGGGCACATTACCGAGCGTTAAGACGTGCTCAGTAATAGAAGATTCCGATGGACCAGGTGACGTAGGCTTGTTTTGTTGTTCCTGAGTTTTTGATGATGCTCGGTAATAATATTATCGGGGGGTTTTACGTCCCAAAACTATGATATGATTATGACGGACGTCATAGTGGAGGGCTCCGTAGTTTTGACTATCTGGAGCTCTCTATCGTGCACTTACATCGCACAGCACATGGGCTTCATCCATTTCGCCTCCATAGAAATGAGACCTCTACGGCCGAGATCGAATCTGCTTCCTTCTGGTCAGCAACCAAGCACCATAACAACTTCTTCGCCAAGCTTCAGTGATCGTGCTCGAAGTTGCCGAGAGTAACAGTATGCTTGTATAGAAAGAACACGCCTTCAGGTATCCTCTGGTGCCAACGTAGAGGCAATATTGAAAAAAATAAGTCAGTAATGCCTAATGAAGTGAATAGGAGAAAGGTCAGCCTGAAAAGCGTCTCCAAAGCCTGCTTCTCGTGAATGGTGTACGATGAAATGGTGTAGTCACAGACAGAAAAATGGTAGCACGTGATTGCGCTTTGCAGTGACTTAAAGTACGTTTGTCATGTTTGTTCATATGTGCATGTGCACTGCGGATTAAGTACAGCATTATTTACGTAGCACGCGCTATAGTACTTAGGAACTGCCATGTTTTGCTTGGCTCACTCAAGTTCAACAAAATGTTAGCACGCGTTGTCGGTGGCTAACATGCTCGTGTGACGAATATTTTTTTGTCCGGAAATTACCCAAAGTCCAGGCAACGTACGTACATTAATTTACATTTGCTTAGGCACATACTGCACACGTCCGCAGATCATGTGCTGCATATCGTCAAGCATCTACGGCAGCCATTAGTATGGCTGGGTGAAATCACTTTTAATGCTAAAACACTAGCACTTACAGTTTAAAATAAGACCGTTCATTTCGAGACCCATGTGGTGCTTCCTTTATGGTTTGTCTGAAGCGGCCGTCCAGGTGGGGCCGTTTTCGCAGTTAAACAATTTCTCTCTATCCCATGCGCTATTCGTCCGGTTCGCGTCCGTATCGTGGACAGTCAGAAGCATGGCCAGTACCTATAGCTCTTGCAGGCCACTCTGTCCCCCGCAATCATAGTGGTTACGTGTGGCGAATAGTAAGGTTGAAGGAGAAGAGTGTTGAGGTGGCACTGCAATCGGCATAGTGTGGTGGCGCTGAAATATGACGTAGAGCTCGGAGAGGAACTGGAGTAGGTGATAGGGCACAGGGCACTCACGCTCGAGTGACGAGCGGTGCTCCAGATCACTGTAGTGGAAGGTTGTCTATAACATGAACGTCAATATAGCTTTGCCGGTCCTCTACTTTCACATGAATCTAGCCGCCCGCGCTTTTCTTTCTCTGATTCCCTCTGTTCCTCCCTTACGTCGCGTCGAGAAGGCCGTGCGCATGTAAAGTGGCCAATGTACCCAACTAGCAGTTCGATTCATCCAGTATTCGACTATACCAAGGTGTAAGAATATTCAGGTGTTGACACTCGCTGCACCTGAGTGGCCAGATAATGTTCGGTCTCGCGGGAGCAACGTGCCGCAAGCCGTCAAATAGTGCCGCGGTCAACGTACCCAGCAAAATGGTGCTCATTCATTTAAATTCTTGTTTTTTGAAAAGTTTTCGGCCGGGAAACCACGCCTAATACTTCTAAGAAGTGTACCAATCAAGGTGGGAAGTGCTGTGCATTCCTCAGCTACTACGACTCTCACGGTCGGTAGAGTTTCCCAGTTTCTAAGACTTTGTGGCCGGACCGTGCCACCGCTGTGCTAGCTAGGCCTTAGTGCGCGCTGCACGGCGCTTCCGCGGAAGGGTCGGCGACTGCTCTCGGCAAGTCAGCGATGGCGGAGATGATTGTGGAAGGAGTGGATTTGCCCCCCGAAGAGTTTACCGAAGAATATAGCTGTAAAACAGCATCTTCAAAGAGGACAAGTGCCGTAGCCGACAGAGTTAACCACCACGCAAGTGCTTCGAGTCAGAATGGGCATTGCGTCAGCAGGGCTCCCAGGATGAAGATGGGTGGCCATAAATAAAAAAAAAACGCGAGGGCGTATCGGATGCCACCGTTGCTGAATGAATACATAAAGTTCTGATCAGACCAAGAGGAGGACTTAACCAAGACAGGGCCCACCGTCATTGGAAGGGCTATCGTCGATGTGGCAAGACTCAACCCGTCACAGACCAACTAAGACGTAATCTGTCCCACCTAACTGCGAAATATTATGGTTTCTGGCACTCCTGAGAGGCAGAACACGGACAAATAGTCCTGAATCAGTCTAATTCAGGTTGGAGACAAGGACTTCGAAGTCGACGCGTACGAAACGGCTCCACACAGAACGTGCAAGGGTGTCATACGCAACATTGATATCAGTGATGGTCCAGTAGTCCTGGAAAGTCACACTGTCAACGACACAAATCCACTAGCCCTCTCTGTATCGACCATGCAGGGCACTTCCGGAAGTTCAGCAATAAGGTTGGAATGGCTTCTTTGGCACGTCTAGCAGCACTCTCCCCTTGAACTTTGCGTAAAATCTCGTGGAATTCATATCCTCTATAAAATTCCTGCCGAAGGCGTGGTCCGTAAGCATTAAATTTCGGTCTGCCCTTGGTGTTGCACGACGCTACCATTGACGCAGACGATCACTGTCAGGTGGCACTTAGATGTGAGGCACATGCTCTGCACCAGTTCGATAGCCCGAACGGCCATTCGGTACAAAACAAGTTCTACCCATTGCCGGATCATTTCAGCAATTCAACGTCACCTACATCAATACAATGCATTAAACGCACGCGCACAAAAAAACATGGTTGCTAAACAGCGTGGACACACATGCCAGCAGCAAGACTCAGAATGAGCGGCATGCGCATTTCTGACGAGCGTGCTGCCAAGATGGCTGACCCTACTCGTCGTAGAGCCATCTAAGAAGGCACCGATGAAGTTGCCAGATAACTGATAACGGACCTAACATTATCTGGACGCGCAGGCATTGCGCTTTTCAACAAGCTGCGGGGAGAGTGTCAGCACCTGTCTATTCTTACACTGTGGACTAGACTACTCAACAGGATCATACGTGCCCCAATAACATCAAGGTTAAAGTAACTCCAGCATTAGTGCAAAGGTTCTACGGTTTTAATGGTAGCATATGACTTCCACATGTCCCCGACTGTCTAGGAACTGCACACCTTGTACCACTCCTATCAAAGTCTGTAAGCGAAGTAAGTGTTTTGAACTTTTACACGCTACAATGGCTCACTGTGAATAAATAATGAAGTGCTCATCTCATTGTGTCCGACACTATACACTCATATAAGCTACAAGGAGGTGAAGTAGAGACACATAATTTTCATAAATAGAAGAACAATGCTAAAACCAGGCAAGCTAACACAGGGAGCGGACTGAAGTAAAACATGTTTTGCCCACATATTTCACGTCCTTCAATACAGTGTTTATGCGAAGTGTGCCTTGAGACATTCACCGTGAACAGGCTTTTTTTTCGCAGACTAGGGGCGAGCCATGACGACGAAAATCTAACGCTTCCCATCGAAGGTTATCCCGATGCGCTTCACTGTTCATGGAATGATGGATACTTGATGAGCACAGCACCCCATGGAAAGAACATGCATAAGCTTTCAAATTGCTCAATGGCTCAAATCAAAGTTTTTGTCTGGTAAGTGAAGACACTTCAATATCATGAGCTTATGGGCCGGGCAAGAACTGCTTTATAATGTTTCCAGGCATTTTCTTCAATGAACCTCGAGTATGCAGGTTTGATTCTGCGCTCCGCCAACCGGGCATCGGTAGAGGTGCCTTTCTAAGTAGTAGTCCGGACTATGCGATAGACAGGTAGTGACTGCAATGAAGTTGATGTATAGTATACGACGAATTTTCGCAGGCTGGTGATGAAACAAAAGAGATATGGTTGAAACAATTTGGATAATGACAAATTGATGAGGGCTACTTCGTTAATAATTTGAGCAGAGGTTGTAACAATGCGGAGCGAGTATTTGTAATATCACCAAGATGTCGGGGTGGCATTCCCCGATGATACCTCTGCATCAAGTCACGAATTGGCTGCATCATGGAACACATATTTGATTAGTCGTGGGCAGATTAAACTTGATGGCAGGGCAACACCACCTAACACCATAGCAACATGCTGTGCAGAACCACCATGTTGTGTGATTGTGGTACCCAGTTGCGTACCTTGGGGCATTACCTAGTGCGAAGAAGGTTATCGGGCTCAAACCTTGAAGTATGTACAGTACTCGCGGATTGAAACAGGACACTCGGAGCGTGGGGCCGCCGGCACATGTGCTGCCGCTCGTGGGTGCTCGTGCAACCAAGGTGTTCCATTGTGGCACAGAGTGAGGGGAAAAGCACCAACAGAGCAGGATTACTCTTTGTGGTTACTGAAGAGTCGACATTTAGTTCACAAGCTGCACACTGCCAGCATGGCGCTGCAAGACTAGCGCGTGTTCCCTTGCCGCCCGAATAGGCTTCGTGGTGCGCGCCATTTATACCGCGGCCCCAGCAGCCGACACTCTCGTTCTGCGCCTTTCAGGTTGCGCCACGCATACTGCGCAAGTGAGAAACTGGATTCAGCTAAAACGTGTTGACTGACGTGTGTTCATAAACGTGATAATTAGGCTGCACAAAAGCATATAAAGTTTGTCGTGCTTCTTCTTTCGACTGAAATGAGAAGTAGTAGTCACTGGCCTGTTCTTGTGCAATATTGAAACAATGCCTTAGTATTTGGCTGTTTTGCCCCGAGCAACCAGTTAGGTGGCTATTCTGCGTGGGAAACTATCGTATAGCTATCAGCCATGGAAGAACGAGTCAGATTCTGCCACTTTTATCCAACGATACGCCCAAGTATGCCCGATGGACACTAATACAATATATTGTTGCTTGTTGCATGAACGCAGGCTTGCTACTAACTTTTATGACATGACAGAAACCACAAAGTAAACTTTCTGTGCTTCTATTGAAATGTTTATCGTGTCTGCGAGCGCATTCAAGGCGCAATCTTCTAGCTGAATCATGCGTAGTACTTGCACACAATGTGTACCGCATCATCTAAGCGCGCAGGACGAGAGGGTTGTTGGCTGGCGCCGCAATGTAAGTGGTGCGCAGCGGCGAACCAGTTAGGTCGCCCACCGCGGGGATCTAGTGGCTAAGGTACTTGGCTGCTGACCCGCAGTTCACGGAATCGAATCCCGGCTGCGGCGGCTGCATTTTAAATAGAGGCGGAAATGCTGTAGGTCCGTGTGCTCAGATTTGGGTGCACGTTAAAGAACCCCAGGTGGTCGAAATTTCCGGAGCCCTCCACTACGGCGTCTCTCATAATCATATGGTGGTTTTGGGACGTTGAACCACACATATCAATCAAATAAACCCCACATATCAATCGAACCAGTTTGGCGCACATGCGAATGTGCACGTGTGCGTGAGCTCGCAGTGCCACACTGTCAGAGTGCACTTTGTGAACTAAATCCCGTATTTTTTTAGGGACCGGGAATAGTAATCCTGCTCCGTGGGTGTTTTCCCCCTCACTGTATGCCACAATGCAACACCTTGGTTCCACGAGCACCTAAGGGCGGTGGCACATGTACAGGCGGCAAGACGCTCCGAGTGTCCTGTGTTAATCCATCAGTAGAGTACCAAGTGTCACCACGTTTTGGGGACGAAGCTGTCGAAGCTCAACTTAGTTTGTGTGTTGGAAAAAAAAAACATTACGAACCGGCACGAGATCACCACATTCGTGCCTTCATCTTCATCTCCTGCTGCTTCATTCATAGAACAGGTGTGCCGATTTTCCCTGCTTGGCAATTTAGAACTACGCTTGGCGAGATGACGAGTAAACAGAAAGAGAAAGAGAAAAAATAGAAAATAATCTTGGCGGGAAATTCTTCACGAAACTCTTCAAAACTCTCTGATAAGGTGTGCAAAAGTTTACACCTTACTCCGCCTGGCAGGCACTCTAGCAGAGCCTAGCATAGTCCTCTGTGGTGTAGTGCAGCAAGGGGGGTGAATTGGAAGAGGGATAAGGATAGATATCATGGTGAGAATGAGAAAAAAGAGAAGGGGGAGAGCAAAGCATAGTATGGTAATATTGAAAAATACACAAGCAGACAGAGGAAGAAATGGCTGGTAGATACAGAGGAAAGATTTATTTAAAATTAGAAAAATACAGGAAGAAAGAAAGAAAATTAGCAAAACTTAGCTTAACAAAAGCTATGAGCATGGCGTGCCATTATATTTTCAGTGAAGTTCCAGAGCATATTTACCACCCTTTCATTGCGGGTCTGTGATGTCATGTAGACCCATGTTCCTCTCCTATGTGATTACGTAGTAGAAACATTCCTTATTATCTTGGGTCAACTTGACGCCTCATCATGAAATCAGTGCTCGCAGCAGAATTAAAGGCGAAAATGGGAAAGACTGCTTTACCAGCTGTGTCAGTCACGCTTGACTTGGTCATTTTACAAGCACTGCAAGATTACGAAGTCTCGTATAACTGTTACAAATGGGTTATAGCCCTCATTTTTATTATTTTTATCTTTGTCTGCCGAATGTCGACGTATTATGCACCTCTTTGTTTTAATGTTTATACATATTGGTCTGTACGAAGTCGCACACTGCGGGGGCCGGTTAGGTTTTGGTATGGTTTTGGAATGAATATGATTCGGCCACGTCTCCAACATCTAGGGAAGTGCCCGAGCCTCAGTGCCATGTTAAGGACGCAAATTATTTAAATGCACTCAATGTAAGCGCGCATGCCTGTGTTTTTCAATGTGTGCAATGTCAAGTGTTTATGCCTCTGTTCACTGTATGTCTAAATTTTGTAATGTACTTCTCGGCCGTTTTATTTTTTGTTAGAATTTCAACATGGCACTGTATGTTGTCTTGTAAACCTGTGTTCCAATATTTGTAAAAAATACACCCTTTGGGGGTGACAGTATTATTAAACAAAGCAACAAACAAACGCAAGTAACAAGAATGTTATATTTTTCCTTACGCAGCACTTTGCCGCAGGCTTGCATACAGGTCCATACAAAAGCCGACTACTCGAACAAGTTTTATCCCGGGCAGAACATGACGCCAGACACATTTTGTCAAAACAAACATCCAGAACATCAGGACGTAGAGGCACAAAACGTAAGTGCTCATATCGATGTCTTATTACTACATATTTATTTTATTATAACGCCAGACGTTTTTGCCATTTTCGCTACTTGAAGTCGACCTTCGTGCTTAAATCCAATATCGAAGTTCAAGTTGTGTCAAAAGTTAAACATTTACCACCATTATTCCGTTTCGGTTTTTTTTTTCCTGGACCTGATAGGAAGTCACCCTAACAATACCCGGGGTTTAACGTCCATAAATCAGGATATGATTACGAGAGACGCCGCACCGTAGCGGAGGGCTCCGGAAATTTAGACCAGCTGGTCGTCTTTAACATGCACCTAAATCTAATTTCCTGAGCCTCAAACTCTTTCACCTCTACTGAAAATGCAGCCGGCGAAGCCTGCAGGAAACACCTAGTCTTTTGCGTTACCATCGTGGTCGCGTAATAATCGCGTAAATACATTATTTTTATTTCGGATACGTACTGCCTTGTAAATTGATGCTTGCGTAATTGTTTCGAATTCTCACTTTCAATGGCATAAGTGCCTACTAATACGCACAAGCGTTAAACGTTACAAGTTTCATCATCCTATAAAGGCGTGGTATTTTAGTCTGCCAAAGAAACTGTTTTCACAAAAAGACTGATTCCGCCGCGTTAAAAGCTTGTATCCTACAAGCTTTTAACCACTGCAACCTAATAGCTTATATTTAATTCATAGCACGATTAAAACATCTCAAGTAATAAAGGAAGCACGTTCTGAAAGGATGGTAACACATCCTTCTTCAATTCAATGGCTGTATCACTCACCTTTTCTTTAGCAGCCCTTCTTAACAGCGGAGTTGTTTAGGCCAGCCATGATCTGTCCAACGCGAATACTAAAGAGTGCCGCACAGAGACACCACGTGTTGCCTAACAACCGATGGCACAGCTGTTCTGGCTCGCTATCCCTTACACTGTTCCGCCTCGAGCCCACTGGCTTGGACAGAGTTCGCAACTCACTTAAAAGTCTAGGGACTTTACGCGTAGCAACATGGGCAAAACGGATGTCAGGACCAACTGTGCATGCGCTCTTACATTACGTATAAAGCCAGAGCGTGGTGGCATAGCTTTTACCCTAAATTAGTTAGCCTTACCCTATTGTAGCCATTCTTCGCGTATTATCCGAATGACGGACATATGAACACTTCTGATTGCCTCTTTCTATCTGGGTCGCCGCTGCCGTGGTCGTCATCTTTTCTATATGCACTGTTTAAATGCGGGATTTGATCCAACAGCAACACCAACGCTGGACTCGTGCTTGTAAACACTGCCGCCTCTGTGGACGGCTGGTCACGCTGCCTTGCCGCTGCTAAACATAACGTCCTCAGACTCCTAATATATCTCTTCACAGCGTATGCGTTTTTATAGAGGAAACACAGTTCAAAAGAATTGTTTCCCGTAGTGCGCCACCGAGTATTTGAATGTACGACCCCTCACTTTGCAGCGCGCGCCGTGTTAAACGGCTCAGTCATGAACCATAGGTACTTCAGCATACGTACGGTGAGCCATTTACACAGATCATTTACCGCCTGGCATTATGCAGAACTCAAAAAGGCTTCAGCGTGTTCTCTGTACCACCAGCGAGTTGGCGCGAAGGGTGCACTTTCAAAGTCGTCGTCCTGCTCGTTCTTCCCTGGAGTGGCGATGCGTGAGCGTCTTTTCGCTGTACCACCTGCACTTTGCCCCACCAGAACGTGGTCAACCGTGTGCGTGGGCTCATATCGTGAGAGGCTGGTATGTACATAGTCTGATGTTTCCACCACAAAGTTTGCGTTGGAGCTGCCCAGGCAGCGCACGAAGGTCACTTCACTCGCTGTAGCCACCACGTTTGTGAAAGAAATGAGCTGCTGGGTGTTACGAGCTGCTGCTCTGAGACGGGGAATCGATGCCGACGCGGTAGATAATCAGATAATCAGATTACCTATATGCTGAAGCTTTGTTTACTAGAGAGATCGTGGGAACGCTTCGTGCAGCCGTCTTTCATCACGCGTACCAATTGACCGAGCAGCACTCAGCAAAACTTGGAAACGCCTAGCCCAGCCAGGATCTTCTAAATACACACTGTTCAATTCAGTTTCGATTTCATTTATTTTCTTCAATCCCCAGGGGGCACATTTATTCATTGCTAGAAAAACCCATGTACAGTCGACCACAAAAGTTCACAGACCACACGAGCGCGCGCCAAACTGCTTTTACGTGGCACATAGCGGTACACCATTTACCCTCGACCACAGCGCAGGGCCGAAAGTGGATCTTGTTGGAATATTCATCTGGCCTTTCATTTTTCTCCTGTCGCACTGCATATTGTTACTTCACAGGTTTCACACAAAATCTGTCTGCCCCACAACCGTCACACTTCTGCTTCGATAGCACAATCAGATATCGCGACGTGCTTCGAACGGCGTATGGTTGGGTATATTCGGTTGGGTATAGTTCGCAAGAAAGGTTGTTACTGATAACAGCCATGCCGAATGACTGCTCTCGAGAAAGAAGTAAGTAAGGCTTACCGAAGAGTGCGTCGGGTTAAAATGTAAAAGGTGATAAATGTTTGCGTTCAGTCATAAAACAGAATGGCTATCGAATTAAGGAGGGATGTGTCTAGGCCGCTGCGCTCCTGTCAATTGGCGCTGGCGTAGCGGCAATGTCGCGCAGAGGCTCCTGGCCACAGGCTCGCGTGCTCCGTAAACATCTCTGGTTTACAGTACATTGTAAGTAAAGGGTTTTGTCTCTTTCACTGCGCTGGCTGGAGGCTGGCTTCCTTTTTCAGACATTACATTGGCGACGAGGATGTTGTAAACACACTCAAGCAACTGCGAGTGCGTCCCGTTCGCGCCACCTCGACACGAGTTGCCCCGGACTCGCTCCGCCACCGTTTTTCATTGCGACGCCCGACCGACCGCCACTGCCACGGCAGCAGTGCGAGAAGATGCTCAACGAGTACCAGGGGGTGTCCGGGCCCGGCGAATTCACGCCAGACTGACGGAAGGCCGTCCTTTTGCATTGTTTGGGGGTGCATAGGCCTGCCGCGGCCACTTCTGGCGAATACAACACTACACCCAGGAATTACGGCACCACTTTTCGAAGTCGTGTCGTCGAGCGTCATCGTTTTCGCCGCCGCTGTCAACACTGAGGCGAGTATGCTCGTTATTTTGTTGCCACGCTACGGGAGCTAGTGTCGCATTGTTCGTTCGTTCCACAAGATTGCTCTCTGCGGAACGAATTCGTTGCTGGCCTAGCTTCCAACCGCGTATCTCTGCTGTTATCTCTTGAGAGCTCATCATTTTCGTCTGAGAGCTCGGTGCAAGTTCTGCTTCGAGCTGCAACACCCCCTGAACGCAATAGAGAGCACAGTAGGCGCTGCGCGTCGCCGCACTGTTTGTTATGTGTCTCGAAGGACCACCATGGTCGAATTGTGCGCGTCGCGAAACTTGGAACGAGAAGTGTCCTAAGCCTGTTGCCACAGGCATTGAACGCCCATCGAAGATCGAAGTGCGACCAGGTGAGGAGGAGCAAAAAAACCAAAAGCAACAACTAAATATATTTTTAACGCTATAGCGTTATTAGATCGTCTCGCAGAAATTCCTGCGTCAGCGTCATTGATTTTGAGCGAAAAAATTATACTTGCGTGGCGGAAAATTCAAGCATCTTTGCGTGACCGCAAGATTGAGACAGATGCAAATAAAAGAACGAAATTTCTGGGTATGAGTGGGAATCTAACCCGTGTCGTTTGCGCTAAAAGCAAATGTTCTACCACACAGCCACACGTCTGCTTGTAAACACATTGAAAATGAGTCTCTCTGCTTGGGAGTGCAGTGAAATTAACTTTCATGCTTTACCAAACTCACGCGTCCTGTGTACATGCTTTATAATACAAAATGAAACATTGCCGTAATAATTTGTATCACAATACTACGTCTTCACCGAGTGTCAGAACGTGGCATCATCACAACGACTTCATATTTTGAAGCCAGTCCATCACCCACTACAATAGGCACACGCGCCATTGCAACCTTAAGGCCACGTAGTGGGTGCATAGCATGTTCGAAAAGGTTTCATAGATTACGTGTGTCAAGCACGCACTATATGAATAGAATATCGCTACCACGTTCAACTCTTAAAGGGGCCCTGCAACACTTTTTGAGCATGGTCAGAAAACGGTGCTGATCGGTAGTAGAGGCTCCCGACAACACGTGAGCCAAATAATATAGCGAAGCACGTGGCCTGGAATTCCCAATAACTTATGAAAACCAGCTAAAAATTGCGCTCTCTTCTTTCCACAAATCACGGAATATGCTCGAAAACCACACGTAGCAAGCCCATCTATCAGCCATTAGCTCATTTGAACATAGCATGCTCGCTCGTAACAGAGATCGCCGCGGGAGGTCACTACTTGTCCACGCTTGCGCGTGCGATCACACTGAGAAAGCCGCGCACTCGAAGTACAAAAAAATAAAAATTGCTCAAGGTCACAAGGCGCGCGTGACGTTTTGCTGTGGCCCTGCCATCCCTCCCTGCTTGACTTCCGGCGCTTTCGTCAGGACGAAAGAAGAGAAAATGTAATTACAGCATGCGACAAACCTTTGCAACTCCACTCGCACCATCCATCGTCAGGGCATCTTGGCTTCCCGCGTACCCTGGCGCGGATCAAAGACAAATACTACTGGCGGAAACTTACGAAAACCGTCTGGCAGTACGTGAAGACATGCACAGCCTGTCAGCGCCGCAAAACTCCAACGACGAAACCAGCCGGTCTGCTTCAGCCTTTGCGACCCCCTCACGCACCTTTTGAAGAGGTCGGGATGAATTTACTCGGCCCATTTCCGAAGTCTACGGCTGGTAACCGCTGGATTGTGGTTGCCACGGACTACTTGGCCAGATACTGCGAAACACAAGCCGCCCAGCGAGCAACTGCTTCCGAGGTGGCTGACTTTTTCATCAAGAACATCGTTCTCTGCCATGGTGCTCCCGCTGTCGTCATCACAGATCGTGGTACTGCTTTTACGGCACAGTTGCTCCGACATATCCTGTTGCTGAGCGGCACGACGCACCGAACAGCAACTGCGTACCACCCGCAGACTAACGGGTTAACCGAACGCCTTAACAAAACGATTGCAGATATGCTTTCGATGTATTCCGCCAAGGATCAGAAGAATTGGGATGAAATCTTCCCGTATATAACATTTGCCTACAATACGGCTTTGCAGGAAACCACCGGCTTTGCTCCTTTTCGTCTGGTTTACGGCCGCGACGTCACCACAATGCTTGACACCATGCTGCAACCAACTCTGCCAGACACGATTACCCCGGACGCAGATGTATTTGTTCAGAGTGCCGAAGACGCCCGGCAGCTGGCGCGCTTTCGCATTTTATCGCGGCAAAATCAAGATGCTCGCCGATATAACACCCACCACAGAGCAGTAATATACAAACCCGGTGACCTAGTCTGGGTTTGGACTCCTATACGTCAACGGGGACGCTCAGAAAAATTGTTATTTCGGTACTTCAGACCCTACCGAGTTCTTCATCGCCTCGGCGAAGTGAACTATGAAGTTGTCCCAGCAGACACGTCACACCGTTCTCGCAGGCCACGCTCCTCGGATGTGGTTCACGTCTCCAGGATGAAGCCGTACTATCCGCGTTGACTGCAAGTCAAGGACTTTGTGATGTCACAATAGCCTTCAAGACAATTGTGCATTACTTACTTGCTTGTTTATTTTTCATCTCGTCCTTTTTTTTTTCAAAGGACACAGACATTTCTGACTACCTTTCGTTGTTTTTCGGAGCCGTGGTATTCATGCGATGCTTTTTCTTCTTTTTTTTCTTTGGGAAGAGGGTAATGCCACGCTGTGTTGGTGGCAGAAGACGAGAGCGAAGAAGTGAATGGCAGCTGTGGCTGAGTAAACAGTCTTCCACTTCGAGTTCCTGCCTATCGTTTTCTCTCGCGACAATATGCTTGTGTGCTCGTGAACACTTCTGTTACAGTGCGTGGCTTTGCAGTTTCCGGAGGAAAGGGGATGCTGGGGGTTGAGCCGATGCCGGGTGATTGGACCACTAAGGTCCCCCGGCAGAGGCAACACACCCCTTTGGCCCCGGCTTCACGTAGACGGCACCCCTGGGCTGACTCACCCAGGGCAAATCGATAGTCGCCTTTTTCTATCTCTCTCTCCCCACATCTTCGTCTTTCTTTCTTTTTATCGTTCCTGTCTGCTTCTCCCTTCTGTTTACTTCCAATGTTCTCGGTGGCAAGGGTTAACCCTGTGCAAATAGCCTACCTTGGCCTAGGTGCATTGGGTTATACCAGTGTTGTACAGCTGACGTCTGCAAGCTTTCAGCATCCACCAACTTGCAGCATCCCCTCGTTGGGCTCCGTGGTGGGTGGCCGCCAACGCTGCTGAACAACATACAATTAGCATGCGTAAAGCATTTCCTTTGCTTAGTGATCGTGCCTCCTCAAAGCGGGTACGCACCGAAGACATCAATTTTTTCAACTGGCCAAAACAAATCTTTCTTCACTTCCATGTTTTACACTGCGAGAAAACGAACAAACAAGCCAGAACTGTATCCCCTTTCGTAGTGGATAGGTGCTTAACCCAAACTTTCCTTGCCGGCTACAAGGTTACCAAAGTGGCCAGCGGAGATCTACATCTTGAGATACGAGAAAAAGACCAATTTAAAAAGCTGAACTCTCTTACGACGTTTGGCGACACATCAATTAGTATTCCACCACACAGGTCTATGAATTCTGCTAGCGGAGTAGTATCAGATGCAGATTTGCTTGACCTGACCGAAGCTGAACTTTTGGCACGATGGAAGATCCAGAACGTGACCAACGTAAAACGTATTAAGATAAGAAGAGAAAAAAAGGAAACACCAACCAAACACCTAATACCTTTGCTTCGAGTGATCTGCCCAAAACCATTCAAACCGGGTATACACAGACTTCCGTCAGGCCATATATTCCTAACCCCCGCCGTTGCTTCCAATGTCAGAAATATGGCCACGGCTCGCAAAGCTGTCGTGGCCGGAAAACGTGCTCTGTGTGGAGTCATGGGCCACGCGTCCGACAGCTGCGAAGCACCGGCACACTGTTTGAACTGTGGCGGGAAGCATGCCGCATACTCACGCTTCTGTTCTTTTTGGAAAAAAGAAAAAGAGATCATCATAATAAAGAATAAAGAAAACATTACATTTAAAGAAGCAAGAAGAAGAGTCTCGCCATTTTATGGCCCCACATATGCTGATGCGGCGCGTCAGGGGGCAGCATCACACCAGCCCTCGCCACTCCTTCGGCCGGCACAGAGCGAGCCATCGACTGTGGCGCCTGCCTCCAAAGCGGCAGTAGTTTAGTCTACTTGAACACAGAGTAGAGACTCCAGGGTCCTCGGGTCTCAAGGCCTCACCTCACCAAGCATCCAGTGCCTCCAAGGAGGCAATGAATACAGCGGCACCTCTGGTGCCGAAAGAGCGGCGCGGCTCTCTGGGGCGCGCCAAGAGGACTAAAAAGCTCATAACACGGCCTGATGACAGCCCTGTTACTTGAATTCAAACTCTCCAACTAAACAGCCACTCGCTTTTCGTACACACAGCACTACTTTACTTTCACCATGAACACTCAAATTGTCCATTGGAACGTCAGGGGCCTTCTCAGAAACCTTGACGACGTCCAAGAACATTTACACGAACTCACCAAAAGTGCTGTGTGTACAAGAAACACACCTAAATTCAAAACACACCAACTCCTTCGTAAATACGTTATTTTCCGAAAGAACCGTTATGATGCCAAGACATCATAAGGAGGTGTTGCCATTAACATGAATCAAGGGATTGCATGCACGCACAGCTCCAAACATCCCTTGAGGCACTAGCTATTCGTGCTGTGCTTTTCGACAAACTGATCACAATTTGCACTCTATACGTACCTCCTAGCTATCACCTACAAAAACACGACTTCATGTCCTTAATCGATGAACTTCCGGAACCTTTTGTTTTCCTTGGAGACTTGAATTCACATAGCAGGCTATGGGGCGACTCTCGTTGTGACGCCCATGGTCGACTGATTGAACAGTTTCTTCTCTCTTCCAGCGCCTGTCTCCTGGATCGAAAAGAACCAACCTATTATAACCTCGCTAAATATACACCTATCCCTCAATAGACCTAAGCATAGTATCTCAATCGCTTGTGCCTCTATTTCACGGGAAAGTCATCACTAATCCCTACGGAAGTGACCATTTTCCCGTAGTTTTGAGCCCACCTACATCAACTGAATGTCCGCCACAGGTTCCGAAACGGCTATTAAGCAAAGCCAACAGGGAACAGTTTTATACCATCAATCATTTAAATTGGCAGGACATATGCACTTTAAGCATTGATGCGGCTGTCAACTACTTCACAGCGTTGCTGATTGATGCAGGAACAAAATTCATCCCACAAACGAATGGACACCCTGGAAAACGACGTGTGCCATGGTGGAACTCAGAGTGCCGAAATGCGCGCAAGCAGCAAAAAAAAAGCATGGAGGTTGCTTCGGAACTCGTCGACAGCCGAAAATCTTGACATCTTTAAGCAAATGAAGTCTCAGGCCAGAAGAACGCATCGGCAGGCCAAAAGGGAAAGTTGGCACAAGTTTTTATCAGGGATCAATTCATATACCCAAGAGGCTAAAGTCTGGAACATGGTTAGTATTGTAGCAAGAAGACAAGTCCATTCACTTCCACTCGTAAACACTCAAGGTGGTGTCTTGGAAAATCAGGCAAATTTCCTCGGTGCACACTTCAAGCGGATGTCCAGCTGCTCACTATACTGACGCTTTCCAAAAATACAGAACAAAAATAGAAAAGCAAAAACTCGAACACAAATGTACGAGATATGAGGCGTACAACCAAGCGTTCAGCTGAGCTGAGCTTGAAACATCACTGAACTCCTTCAGTGATTCCGCTGCAGGTTCTAACCATGTGGTTTACGAAATGTTAGAAAAGCCAATGTTAAAAATTGGAAACGCAAAGAAATGTTAAAAAAATGGAAACGCAAAAAACCTTACTTTGTTTGTACAATGCTATCTGGTTCTCTGGCGCTATCCCTACTTCCTGGAAAAAGGCTATTGTTATTCCCATTTTGAAACAAGGCATAGACCCTTCTTTAGTTTAGAGTTATGAGCCTATTGTGCTTACAAGCTGCTTATGCAAACTCCTTGAAAAAACGATAAACTGCCGACTTGTACATTTCCTTGAAACGAACAATTTACTCGATTCATTTCAGTGCGGGTTTCGAAAGAGTAGATCCACCACCGACCACCTTGTTTGTATCGAGGCACAGATCAGAAACGCTTTGGTTCATAAGCAATGCTTTCTCTCTGTGCTCCTCGATATCGAAAAGGCATATGATACAACATGGCGTTTTGGAATACTAAGAGACCTGTCCCACCTTGGCGTGCGTGGCAGAATGCTTACTATAATCGAAAGTTGCCTGTCAAACCAGACATTCCTAGTTCGAGTAGGCAGCGTTCTTTCCCAAACATTTGTTCAAGAAACAGGCGTGCCGCAAGGTGGTGTACTTAGTTGCACACTTTTTCTCATCAAAATGAATTCTTTGCGCTTGTCCATCCCTCGCAATATGGTTTATTGTACATATGTCGATGACGTCCAGCTTGGCTTTAGATCTTTCAATCTGGCCATGTGTGAGCGCCCGGTTCAGCGTGGTTTAAACAAAGTCCCCAATTGGGCTGAGGAAAACGGGTTCCGCCTGAATGCACAGAAAAAGCACGTGTGTCTTGTTTTTCAGAAAGAGAGGCATTCATCCCGAACCCGATATTCAACTGGATGGTCAACGTCTTTCTGTTAACACCGAACACAAATTCTTAGGCCTAATCTTGGACACCGAGCTAACCTTCATACAACACATCAAATATTTAAAAAACAAGTGCATAAAAGCTATGAACGTTCTAAAAGTGTTGTCTCGCACTACGTGGGGAAGCGACAAGAAGCGTTTATTGATTTTGTATAAAAGCCTCGTACGTACCCGCCCAGACTATGAGGAAATAGCACACCAGTCTGCGACACCTATTGCCCTTAAAATGCTTGACCCTGTTTGTCATCTAGGCATCCGCCTCTCTACGGGTTCTTTTTCGCACTAGCCCCGTAGAGAGCCTGTACGTGGAATCGAACGAATGGTCGCTCCACTTACAGAGATGTTACAAGTCTTTTAAATAATATCTTAATGTAAATGTAGACAAGGATCAGCCATCACATTCCACAATTAATGACATATCAAGCCTTGCTGTGTTTGAGAAACGGCATTCTATGAGACAGCCCTACTCACTCCGTGTGAGGAGCCTAGCGAAGGAAACCGGTGTGCCACTTGAACACCGTTTGATGGCTCCCGCAGTATGCCTGCCACCGTGGCAATGGCGGGCAATAGATTGCGACGTGCCTTTTTTGGAGGTTACGAAGCATGCACCAATTGCACAAATCAAGACATACTTCCTAGAACTACAACAGAAATACACATGTCCTGAGTTCTAAGATGCTTCAAAGTCCGACACTTCTGTCTCGTACGCAGCCGTCGTCCCGTCCTTTTCGGAAGCCGGCGTTCTGCACTCTGATTCAAGCATTTTCACCGGCGAAGCTTATCCGATACTCGCGGTTGTCAAACACATTAAACAAATAAAACTACAGAAGGCAATAATATATACAGATTCCCTAAGCGTAGTAAAAGCTTTGTAAACACCTAAAAAGCACAAAAACCCTGTCCTTGTCTCGCTTTATTCACTCCTATGCACCGTGTACTCATGCAAGCAGCATGTTGTAGTCTGATGGGTGCCTGAACCCCGCGAAATACAAGTCAACGTCCTGGTGGACCAGCTAGCTGGATCTGCCAACAAAACTGCTAGCAATACATCGATACCAGTTCCTGCACTCGACTTGAAAGCCTTTCTAAAACGAAAGCTCAGGCATTACTGGCAGAGCACATGGGACACACACAAAGGTAATCAATTGCATGTCATCAAGCCGCAACTTGGTCATTGGCCGCCAGTATCAAAGTCACGCCACAAAGAAGTAATCCTTAGAAGGTTAAGAACAGGACATACACACACAACACATTCATTTCTTTTATCCGGGGGCGATCCACCTTTGTGTGACAAATGTAGAGAAGCACTCACCGTACTTCACATTCTAATACAGTGTAAAGAATTAGACAAGCTTAAAAAGACACTTTCCATTACCCTACCGGCAGCAGATACCCCTTCACCCTGCAATGTTTTTCGGTAGGGAACCACTTTTTACACATAAATTATTGTTAGCTTTTTAAGAGAGGTTCATACTTTTCATATTATATACCCGGGAGTTCCGTAGCAAGACCTCTCCCGAGAGGTCTGCGCTGCGGTGGCTACACTCAACAAAGCACTTGCCCCGCGGCCCTTGGACGCAAGGGTGTGAACGAGTGAGACACTTGTGTTAATGCCATACATGTCCACCATCGTTTTTTTATTATCAGAAACTATTGTCATCTATTAACACCATACACCTTTCACGGCATGGTCATGATTTTATTACTTCTATGTTTTTACCCGCCTTAGCGCGAGGAATTTTATGGCCCCTATACAGCCGCTTATCACAATCATTGCCCATATCTCTAGTAAGATGGACTGGCGCTCTTTGGCCATGATATGGCCCTTACGCCACAAAACATCAAATATCTTCAAAGTTTGTAGTGTATGCAGCGAGTACGCTATTTGGATAATAAAACGAGCGTGCTTCCTCCACCTTTATACTTTGTCTTGTTTTTCTCTCGCGCACACAGTCAGCGAGTCATCAGGCGCAGTAAAATTGCGTATTTATAAAGCCATGAAAATGGTCAGCAACAAAAAATTTCCAATTTCACGCGTTGTACCGCGAATTTCCTACATGGCTCTGACGTCATATTTTTAATATTTTACTTTTCGCTTTTTTTAAGTCGTTTCCTCCGTACGTAGATTGTGACGGGGACAACGAGCCGCCAACCACTGAATACATGGGCTTCTATGGAACTTACGCTGCCAGTTTACAAACACCTTGGGACCACTACGCATCGAATACGCATTGCCCAGCACAGGGGAAAAGCTGTTTGTTTTGCTTTTGCAAGGGTCACTTTCAGAATGTATGCAACTGTAAACGAACCCAACTGCAAGGCAGCGTCCACGAAGTTGAATGTGATGACGATGTTTCTTCGAGTAGCAGGGCTGCTCAAGTTCTCACTGTGCGACTTTCCCCTCGTGAAAAAATTCACATTTTGAACAAAATAAATCACTCAGATTCACCTGTGGAATCGCCCTAGAAGGCTGGATTACTAACCATAAAAAACGAGGAAACTGGCACGCTTGAACGTAATGTAACAACTGTTACACAGTCATAAACCCATAAATAAGTCCCTCTGCGTAAGACCATCCGCAGATAGAACCGCCCGCCACAAACACTCTCATACATTTGCCCTTTTCAAATTTCACACAGATGTTTTCAAGTTCTCCTTCTTCCCACTTGAGATCAGAGAATGGAATAACATGTCCCCTTCATTACGAGAAGCGCACCCTTCGCCACTTTCACAAAACTAGTAGAAGGCGACTCGATAACCTCAAAAATATGCTATGGTGATGCAATATTTTTTCGTTCTTATTCAAACAATGTGCCAATATGTTTGTAGTGTTGAAAGTGCGCTTGTATGCTTGTTTTATTGATATATAGTTGCCTTTTTCTTTTTTTTCTTTTGATTGTATTAAATCATTGTCTTAGATTGTTGACCTGTTATCATCCCTCTGAGAAGTGCTGGTGTCTGATATAGGACAGTCACTTGGTGGTTCTGGGTCGTCCGTCTCACGTTTGCCAGAGCGATAATTTTGTCGACATTTGCATAGCATTTCGCTTCACCTGCACCACACGTCAGTTTGTTTTACTATTCCCAGCGTCCCATTGGATTGTTTGACGCCAGACGTACAGTTCAAATGGCACACTGTGTCACTTTGTTTGATGTTGTTCGCCGAGGAACTTAACTTATCGGACTTCACGGCATTCAGGCTTGAAGTCTTCGCATTGAGAGTTATTTTAAGGGCTAACATACAACTACGTCTTCTGCTCCGTCAACGTCGACCAAGGACTCGGTACCTCGTTCCATTTCCGCATTTTCCAACATACAGCCCGGTTTAGCAAACCTTTCGCCAGCCCTGGCAAGCGAGTTCGCTCCAATTTTCAGTTCAAACTTGGGCCTTGCTAAGGGGTTCTCGCATCGTGTGAAAGCTTGTCCGCGTGTGCAGACTATCACTTTCAAGCTTCGTCATCTGCAATATTCTCTTCATGCGCCAGTTTCAAATGAGCTTCAAATAATATAGGGCTTTGACGTAATTGAGCACATCGATGCTTCTGATTGGGTGTCCCCATTGTCGTTGTTAAAAAAACATAATTTATCCATCTGTCATAGGAATTGATAACACATGAAAGTAAAATGTGTTACCGAGGTATAGTTGATTGTTTACAGTACATCGACATAAAAGAACTTGCGCGATGTCTATTGATGTTTGACAGATATAGCATTAATGTGGATGCATCCACGTGCACATCTACTCATACATCTACATCCCGACGACTAACGTCACGTCCATCACTAGTCAATAAACAAACCGTTGTAGTTATGTATACTTATTGTTCCATTTTTTACCGGTGGCCAGGGCGTATAAGACTAGTAAACAACATAGAACGCAATACTTTTCTCCGGGATAGTGCGACACACTGGACTGCCTTGAGGAGGCCAGTTGGGACCGCAAGAGCCAACGTCGGCAGGGAGTTCATCCCTATCCTTTTTGCTTCTTCGCAAGCATGCTTACACTAATGGTGTCATTGACTGGCTGATTCGGAGTGGCTGACGACCTCTGCGCCGGAGCATTCCACTCTGGCGAAGAGCCACAGGAGGAAATCTACCAAAGGAACACACGCACTCCCTCTGGAGCATATGGCAGGGTCACAATGGAACACGATTCGCGCGTCTCTCTTCTTGCATGAGTGGGCACGCTTCGAACAGCGACTATAGGCTAACAAATCGTGAGTTCCGACACCAGGCACAACCGATGAGACTAGCGTCCGTGGGCACGATTAAAGGTCGTACCGTTTCATGGCAAGATTCGCTTGCGACTTCTGGTTGAATCCACCGATTTTCGCGAAGTAAAAAATGTTGCTCCGTGTAGCGGATCTCGTGACGGAGCTGCTCCATATATGCCAATGGAACATACAGGGAGCACTTTCAATCTTCGAATGGAATAGACGTGCTCCACGTGCAGCAGAAAAAAGTATTACCGCAAGTGCTCTAAATCTGCCAATGGATGACGCCATTAGTCTCGACGTGTCCGCCATTTACCACTAAGTACTGTGAAAATTCATGTAATTAGCTGCCCGAGCCTAGAGCAAGCGCCCCTTCGTCATTTAGCACAACAGATCGCCATCCTGGTCGCCCTTCGGACTTACAAGGATGGATAAGAGGACCGTTCTGCCGATCCTTGCTAAATTTTATGCATGAGTTTAACTTGTTTAGTTGTGTGATGAGCCTGTGCCGTTTCTAGGTATCCTTGTTATGCCAAAGGGCAATCTTTGGAATAAAAAGCTGTGGTAATTAACGGTTAGAGGAGAGCCAGAAAAAGCGACGTAATAGCCACAAGAGCGTGACTGATTGGATGCCGAGCTCAGGCTGCCGCCTACTGGCGACAAGTAGGAGTTATTGAACACCACTGCCCGACCAGAGAGAAACGCAACGCGTGTCGTGTCTTTCCTTTGGGCAGCGCGATTATTCACGGGCAAGCGTAAGTAACGTGGAGTTACATTAAAGTGAAACAGGCACGTTTCAGAGGTTTGGTGTTAATAGACGCTATGATCGGTGCCGATGCTTGGGGTAACGTCGCCACCTGGGGGTGTGTTAAAGCATTGACTAAATTGAACTTCTTTCGGAAATGTGCAGAATTTGACGTATGCTTAGAAACGACGCATTGAAAGAACTAATCACAGATGTTACGGTGAAGATGAAATTACTGTACTTTACCAAGAACGCTTTGAGAGGGCAGCGGTAGATATAAAAGACGTAGTTTTAAAGCGCACAAACATGTGGCGGCGTGACAAATAAATATACATCAAACAAAGGACAAACATGAACAAAAAAGAAGAGGAAGAAAACGGCAAAGTTCACTGTCTTCTTAAAAAATATGATCGTGGCGCAGTGAAGTGTACCCGGCATCTATAGTCGAACATCCAGAGGTCGTGGGTTCGAATCCCCTTGACGCAACATTTCTTCTTTGTCATCTAATTATACGTATTTTTAGGTCAGTTCCGTGACGTAAATGCGTTACTTAAGACTTGATGAACCCCGTCATAATGCGTTTTCGTAGAACGATGGCAGCGTCAGAATCTGTGCAGAGCCGAATAAGGTTATTGTTCCAGATAGCTTACCGTTACCACACACAAGAGCTTCTCCATGATTCATTAGGCGCTACACACTTCTTAAAACATCGCTCGGCTTCCGCTTACAATCAAGTTCTTTTGCACCTCACAGCAGAGTACTGACAGCCTTCATCACTCACGATGGACTCTTCTAGTTCAAGATAGTACACTTTGGTTTATATTCTGCTTAATTGGTATTTCAGATGATGATGGCAGTACTTCTTGACTGTTGCCCTAGTGTGTTGTTCTATATTTAGGATGCGATCATTATTGACAAGAATGCAGAACAACACCTCTTGAACTTGAAACAGCCCTGCAGAAGATCAAGGATGCGGGCCTGAAACTAAACAATTGTGCTTTACGTTCGAGAGCTGGTATTTCTAGGGCACAAGGTCACTGCACGTGGTATCACGCCACTTACAGATAAGATAGAGTTCATAGTTAAAACTCAGTACCATTGTATGGACAGATGCTTCCGACTATGGAATGGGAGCAGTCCTCCAGCAACAAGATGGCCAAGAGCTCGGCTCAGTCGCTGTCGCATCTCGTACGTTGTCTCTTGCGGAGAAAAAGAATTAGGTCGGGGAACCAGAAACACTGGAATGTAGTTGGGCATGTGGGCGATGGTACACACACCCTTGTGGTGGCCATTTCGAAATCCAGACCACCGTGCACTTCTTCCTTTGGTGTCGTAATAAAGACGTGGAAGTTTCTTACCTTAAATCGCAAGGAGTTTCTGACTGCTTTGCGATAACGTCATTGTCAAATACCACAAGGGCTCCACAAATGCTTTCACCGATGCACATGTTTCGCACAAACTCTGTCACTCACTGAGCCAGCTTGTGTGGCAGAGGCCCTCCTCGACTGTGGTTGTCTAGAAACCGTGATTAGAGCCTAGTTTCTGGCCACCACAAAAGTCCTAGGCCCGCCACGACGGTCTAGTGGCTAAGGTACTCGGCTGCTGACCCGCAGGTTGCCGGATTGAATCCCAGTTGCGACGGCTGCATTATCGATGGAGGAGAAAATCTTGTAGGCCCATGTGCTCAGATTTTGGGTGCACGTTAAAGAACACCAGGTGTTAGAAATTTCCGGAGCCCTCTAAAACGGCGTCTGCCATAATCATAAGGTGGTTGCAGGAAGTTAAAAATGACATATCAATCAACAAAATCAATTACTCGATGAGGAATTTATAAGAAAGCAAATTTCTGTTAATGATCTTCTACAGAGTGCAAAGTTTCTCGTGATTGCGACATTCTGACTGGCCAGATCATTGCCACCACACATGAGAGGCATCTTGGTATCACGCGCACCGAAGCGTGATTTCTTGAGTGGCTCTGATGGCCACGCACGTATTGGCCAGTTGAGACAGCAGTGAAAAAACTGCCACATCTGTCTAGAGTAAGGTAAATTTTGCAAGGCATCTCCAGCACCATTGCAACCGGTTCAATGACCTGAAAGACCATGGCAACAGCTTGTTTTATACATCGTTAGTCCATTGAATTGAGCACCTCACAACGGCATACTGCTATAACGCTTGTTGATTACCACTCCAATTGGCAGACGTAAATTTTTGTCGTGAGCTATCCATGAGCACAGTGAAAGACTTGAGAAATGATCTTCGTCGCGAAGGCTACCCTGAGGAAATTGTTTGCGGCCATAGGGCTGTCAAGCTCACGTGAATTCATTACCCTTCTGCAAGGCAGATCCATCTTTTTCATTAGCTAGGGCACTGCCCTTAGGAGAATGGAGAAAGAGAACGGTTGCAGCCGACATTCGGAAACTTTATTCAAGATGCGCTCCTCGAAGAACTACGACTCTTACAAACAGTCATAGACTACCCTGCTATTTACAGGGCTACTCCACAGGCAATTGGAAAATTTAACAGCAAAAAAACTGCAAGAACTGCAAAAAAAAGAAAAAAAGAACTGCAAAAGGCAAAAGGAACTGCGGTTTCCCCTGCAGTTCTGCTGTATGACACGATCCCTCAAACCGGGCTGGATTACGTTGGCTTTTCAACGTCAGCCTTTGCCAAAAAACAGTTAAGAAATTGTCCTTATTACATCGTAGAGTCTCGTGTCAACAGCACAGCTGCAAGACATAGAGTGTCAAAACGAGAGCTGTCAAGGAACCAGGGATGGCAGCAGGTGTCACTGCTCACGTCAAGAAACCACCTGTTCGCTTTAAGGCGACTGCATATTCTCAGCAACCGAAGTGTCGCAAAGGAAGGGACCTGCTTCTTACAGACTTGAAGACGGCCGTGAATGAAATGCTTCCAAGCTTTCCAGTATTCCAGAGGGGGGGGGGGGAGGTGCTTCTCACTAGCCAAAGCTACCTGGGTTGTAGTTTCCGGTCATGGCGACTTAGCCTGCATAGCTCTAACCTTCCGTGTCGGATCCGCCACCTGCTGCCATACCACAGCCTGCCTTGTCGCAGCTACCGCCTGCTTGCGCACTGCCACCTGCCTTGTCACAGCTCCCACCTGCTGACATGTTTGAACCTGCCGGGCTGCACCTGCCGTTTTCCAACGTAATGCAACCTTCCGTGTCACACGCAGCCACTGTCTCCAAGCGTAGTGCAACCTTCTGTGCTGCAGCCACCCTCTGGGCGCCAGTAGCCATATTCTGGGGTACAGCAGCAGCCAAACTCAGCAGTGCAACGTTCAGAAAAGCTGAACCAAAGGCACCGGTCATTGGTCTGGCTTCAATACAATGAGACCGATTTTTTGTTACGCTCTTAAACTGTGTGTATTTTGGGCTTTGTAAATAAGTGGTGTACATGATAAGAAATTGTTAGTTGTTAAGAACTTGGTGTTTGTTACTAATATGTCTCAACCATGGACTAAACTGAAGGACGGATGGGGGGGGGGGCTAGTGAGAAATGTGGATAGTGAGAAAAACCACTGGCTCTCATTACCGGTCGGGGAGAACTCTCGAAGGGTCGCTCACCAGCCTGCACTCTAGCAGGCGCCTGCCTCCCAGCTTGAGGAAGAGCTGGCTGGAAGGCTTATTGCGTACACTGACGGCTCCATCCTCCTAGACACAGGCTCGGCCACAGCTTCCTAGCTGTGTAATTCCAGCACTTGGTAGGAAAGCCTCCTGTCGTCTCCCCTTTGCCGACTGCTCTACCGCTGCAGAAAGTCGGTCTCCACCTGGACGTTTACCTCCAAGTGACAGACTCTTCAATGTGCCTCATGGCTGTTGTATGTCACTAAATAGCTGCGTTGCTGCTCATGGCGAAGCTGGAATGGGCAGCCGTCGGATGGCAGCTGCTCGCCAGCAAGCTGCATGCGCTCCTTGGCAGTGGCATTGATGTTTCTCTGCAATGGGTCCCATCTCATAGAGAATCCAGGAATATGAGCAGGCAGCCACTATGGCGAAAAAAGCGCTTCACTTCTTCGTCTCCGTATGCCATGCAATGGTCTCCTGAGAGTTTTCGAGGCTCACATTGAGGAGGCTACTATTACGCTGTCCCACTGAAGATCTTTCAGTCAGAATAGAACCGCCCACCCGGCGGCCTGACCGTGGTTTCACCAAGAAGAAGAGATTCCTTCTACTTCGTTTACGCATTGGCTGCTTCTGCACTGCAGCCTGGTGCATGGCCCTTAAGATGGCAGGCGTGGGGCGTGTTTCTCTCCGGCCATCCCAATCGCCGCACTCCCCAGCAAAACCAATGTGTATCGCCTTGCGCACCTCCCTACCATGAGAGGGCGTATTCACGGTGGATTCTGGTGGTGGCGGAAACCACGACGGAAAGCAGAGCGCACAGAATTCGAGCATGCGCAAGAATTTTTTTTCGCGAATGAGTGAAAATCACCGCTAAAGTTTTCTGGTTGCTCGGCGCACACGGAATACATAAAAATAGGGACCTCAATTTCCAAGCAAAATTGAATTGCCTCATTCTACGCTCACGAGTTAACCGTGAATAAGTGGGTTCCTTCCTCATTCGTTTCATGGAACAACGGCTGCTTTACATTTTAACGCTGTTTCGAGAATTATTGCTGGCGCCCTAACGTGATCACAGCTGTGACGTGCAGTGCGACGTGGTTTTATTGCTTTTTTATTTATCCCTCGCGCGCCGAGCCCTGTATTGCTCCTCGTTGAGCAATCCCACTGAACGCTTCTTAACTGTGCGGGAGACCTGTTGTGGTGAGCACGGCAGGACGGCAGGCGTACCAGCTTAAGATGCGTAGAATGCTTGTAAGAAGTAATAAGTTACGCCGCAGCGCAGATGTAAATACATCAGTGCATATGCAAGAATTTCTGAAATGGCGCTTGAATTAGACGCAGTGCTGATTCTATGAAATAAAACAAAAAGTAACCCATTTATTCGAGTGTAAGTCATTAGCATAGAACGCGGTGTCCTTCTGTCTTCGTTCGCGGATTGGTCTGTCATTTTGTTTCCTTCTTCGCCAGGTTTTGCCATACCATACAGCACGCTAACTTAGTAGCATAGTAAGTTTCCACAACATGCGGACATCTTGCAGAGGCATCATTTTCACAAGTGCTGTAATATGCGCGGCGCTGATCTACTGCAAAAAAAAACGAGATCAGCCTCCTTGATTGGCCTATTTGAGAATATACACGCCCCAGCATTAATTTTGCCCGTCGTTCACATTGACCCGACATTTCCAAATGAGTGCGAAGTTATATAAAAGCACAAAACCATCTTTTTTTTTCTCGCCACCTGGGAGCTGCACCAGCGCAACAGCCTTTTCGGTCCTCCGTGGAAGCGCTGCAGCGCGGAGAACACAGTGCGCCACGCTCACCTCTGGAAACACGCTCTCCGTGCGATTGCAACGGCCGGAGACCCGGAGAGAAATTCGCTGCGCGCCTGCCATCTCGGAAGCCATGCCCGGAGTCATCGGCTTGGCAGAGCCTTGTTCCCTGCGTGTACTGCGTGCGGAGCAGACTAAACCATCGAGCACCTATTATGTGTTCGCCCAGAGCTTTGCGCATAAAGCTGCCTTGGTCGCCGCACTCCGTCGCCATGGGATGCCCGCGGCTACACAAAGGGACCTCTTTTTCCTTGCAGGGTACCACACCCAGGTCTTCTAGGCGGTTCTTCACTTTGTTAAGGACACTAGACTGTACAACCGAATATAGAAGCCACCCACTGCGTTGTCGGTCATGGGCGTCATTTCTATTTTTCTTCACTCTTCTCCAGAATTTAATAACTTCACCTCACTCCTGCAGGCTCAGCACCTGCAAACCCAACCTCTGAGCCAAACTAGGGCTGCAGAAGATGCGGCTTTTTCTTTCCTCAAGCTCTCTCTCTCTCCCCATCCCAAATGTCTATTAAATGCCTATTCACAACTCCTTAAAACGCTTCGTGTGCGAGCAGCGCTGATCGAAAAAAACAAAGATGGCTGCGCTTAGCAGGGTCAGCGCGACACTTCTGCTCGGCGCTGTGCTGAAGTTTCTCAATTGTGGCGTCGAATCGCGTTTTTTTTTTTGTCAAAGGCGAAAGGGGGCTGGCTGCGAACTGTCTTATTCTCATAGGCATAAAGAATTTCACTGGCCAAATAACGGGAATAGTTGCGCTGTGTGCGCAAACATCGAGCCTCTTCGACCAATTGCATCAGACCTACTTCAAATTGAAGGAGCTATCTGGTGAGCCCGAGGTTGAGGGAGGCAAGTTCTCATGTGTAGCAGGCTTCTACGAAAGGTATTATCTCTTTTTCGCTGCGTTGCTACACTGCTACAGGCAAGGCCTTAACAGATTTCTAGGTAGCTACGCTGCGACTCGTGTTGCCGATTCCATGGATCCTATTGACTTCCGCTGTCCCGTCAAGAACTGAATACGCCTGCCGTTCACTTGATGACAGAACGAAGCTAAGCCTGGGACAGTGTATCTTCAGATAATGCAAATCGTCGTTTCTATTGTAATGGAAGTTCTCTTTTTTTTGTTCACCGATTCATGTTAGTAGGTTACTAATGAATAAAACTGCGTGCTTCCGAGCACCCACTTGTTCATATTGGTGGTAGTAGATATTCAAACCAGATATATGCATCCACATTATAAATGCACCAATGCACCGATGCAATATATATATATATATATATATATATATATATATATATATATATATATATATATATATATATATATATATATATATATATATATATATATATATATATATATATATATATATATATATTGTAATGAATAAATGAATCTGAATAACGGACGCTCTGCTGGCAATGAAGAAGACGACGATGATCGGTGGCTGCAGTAGTAGCTCGCGCACGCCGCTCGCCATTAGCCAGACCTGCCTGATAAAGCATATTTTGCCAAGCTGCGTCTGCACCTTTTTCGACGTACAACACCTCTATTTTAAGTGGTGGGGGAGCCGGGGTTCCCATCAACCTGGAACTGCGCAATCGGACGCTACCCTCACCGTTCACCATGACTGCTCCTGGCCCTTCTCAAGCTGCCTTACCAACGACAGTCTACTGTACTGGCGTACCTCGGCAACGCGACCCACCAATTTTTCGCGGCAACGACGAACAAGACGTCGAAGACTGGCTCGTCGAGTACGAAATCGTAAGTGCTTTCAACAAGTGGAACGCCTGCGACCAACTCACAAACGTGCGCTTTTACCTCGCTGATGTGGCCAGCCTCTGATTCAAGAACCACGAAGGCGAAATCACCAACTGGTCCGCCTTCAAGGCCACCATCGCCGCGGTCTTCGGTCGTCCCGCAGTGCGCCGGCTTCGCGCGGAACAGCGTCTCCGTAGTCGAGTCCAGCGCCGAGATGAGACCTTTACAAGTTACATTGAAGATGTCTTGTCTCTTTGCAAGCGCGTCGATGAATCTCTAACCGAACGCGACAAAATCAAGCACATCATTAAAGGAGTTGACGACGATACCTTCCAGATGCTCGTCGCTAGGAACCCACAGACCGTCACCGATGTTGTCCAGCTCTGTCAGGAGTACGACGAGTTGCGTAAGCAGCGTGTCCCGACGCGCAGGGCCGCTGAAGATACGGCTGAAGTTTCCGCCCTCGTGCACGACGTCGCTGCAGATCACACCGTCTTACTGCCCAACATAAAACAATTCATTCGTGAAGAAGTTGCGCGTCAGCTTTCTCTAGTGGCCGAAGCATCCGCGCAAGTGACCTCGTTAGACCCACGTTTACGCCAGGTCATTGAGACACAGGTCACGCAGGCACTGCCTCCATCGCCACCCGTCCCTACGCCGTTGACCTACGCTGCCGTCGTTGCTAGACCCCCAGCCCCTACTGTCTCTGGCGCATACCGGGGCACCGGGTCCTCCTACCCTACGACGCTGCCTACATACACGGCACCCCATCCCGTTTCGTCACCTGCACTTTCTGTCGTTAACCAATGGCGCACCTTGGATAATCGACCCATCTGCTTCGCATGTGGTTTCGTGGGACATATAGCACGCTACTGTCGCCGTCGCAACTTCCAGCCTCCAGACCATGGGAATTCTGTAAATTAGCAAGCTGCCCGGAATCCCCAGCGACCATCTTCTCCTATCACCGACTCATTGTCCCCACGACACCCTGTCGATTCTCGCCGGTCATTACCACCCCGTCGTCGATTTGTCTCCCCGATGCTTCGGCGCACGAGCCCCGCTCGAGAGGAAAACTGACAGCCGCAGTTCCGGAGGCAAGAACTGCGTCGTCATCGAACTTTCTAAGACCTCCTCTTTGTCCGACCAACGAAATTGATGTGTTAGTAGAAGGTGTTGCTGTACGTGCACTTGTCGACACAGGCGCCGTCGTTTCTGTAATTAGTGAAAAACTGTGTCGCGATTTGAGAAAAGTTACAACGCCGCTTACGAATCTTGCTCTGCGTACAGCCACCTCCCATTTCATCGCGCCGACAGCTCAGTGCACAGCACGCGTTCTTATTCAAGATTTTTGGTACGCCGTCAACTTTGTTGTTCTCCCACGTTCATCTTACGACGTCATACTAGGATGGGATTTCCTTTCTACCCATCAGGCCCTCGTCGACTGCGCTCGTGCTGAACTCACGTTGACGAATCCGTGGCTTGATATCGACCACCAAAGTCCCTCGAAAGTGTTTGCCGCAGCTGACGTCCACATCGCGCCGTTGTCCGCCGTCCTAGTGCCTGTGTTTTCCCCTGCTGCCACTAACTCGACGCTCCTGGTCCAACCAACTATAGCTAGTGTGCAACACCGAACCATCGTCCTCCCGTTTGCCGTCATCAACTTTTCCAGTGGTTCGGCGGTACTTTATGCGTGCAACGTTTCTGCTTGCCCATACATCCTGCTACGCGGCGAGTGTCTGGGGAGCCTCGAGACCTTAAATTGTATTTTCGAAGACCCGATCTATCCAGACAAGCCATTTTTACCGACTTGTGCCATTACACCCGCAGCTGACACTAATGAACCTATGGATGTATTCCGCAAGTCCATTGATTGCAACCTCACGCCTGGGCAGCAGGAACAGCTGATCAAGCTCCTACAGCGTTTTCGGGCCTCGTTTGACCACAATCAGCCTTCCTTAGGTCGAGCGTCATCTGTTGTTCATCGTATAGATACCGGTCAAGAGACGCCATTACGGCAGCGTCCATATCGTGTGTCAACTACCGAACGCTGTGCCATTAATGAACAGGTTGACGACATGCTGACACGTGGCATAATCGAACCGTCAAGCAGTCCCTGGGCCTCTCCAGTTGTGTTGGTGAAGAAGAAGGACGGATCCATCAGGTTTTGCGTGGACTACCGACGTCTCAACCGAATCACGCGCAAGGATGTCTATCCGCTGCCACGCATTGACGATGCCTTGGACTGCCTACAGGGAGCCGAATTTTTCTCTTCTTTAGATCTGCGCTCTGGATACTGGCAGGTACCCATGGCAGAAGCCGATCGCGAGAAAACAGCTTTCATCACGCCCGACGGGCTTTACGAAATCACAGTCATGCCCTTCGGCCTCTGCAACGCGCCGGCTACTTTCGAGCGAATGATGGACTCTATCCTTCGAGGCCTCAAAAGGAACGTTTGCCTTTGTTATTTAGATGACATTGTCGTCTTTTCAACTGATTTCGCAACCCATTTAACCCGCCTCGAGAAAGTCCTCGCGTGTATTTCTGCCGCGGGGCTGCAATTGAATCTGAAGAAGTGCCATTTCGCCGCTCGAAAGCTTACGATCCTTGGCCACGTGGTTTCAAAAGACGGCATTCATCCTGACCCTGCCAAACTTACAGCCGTTTCAGCGTTTCCCAAACCGACCACCATGAAAGAGCTCCGAAGCTTCATAGGCCTGTGCTCTTACTTCCGGCGCTTCGTTCGCAATTTCGCGACGATCATCGCTCCTTTGACCAAGCTCCTCGCCGGTTCTAGAGACCTTTCAGCCTGGTCTGCCACCTGTGACGATTCTTTCAATGAACTGCGCCGCCTCCTCACGTCGCCGCCTATTCTGCGACACTACGACCTATCGGCACCCACAGAGATCCACACCGACGCTAGTGGTGTCGGGCTAGGCGCTATTCTTGCACAGAAGAAAAACGGCTTCCAAGAGTACGTCGTTGCCTACGCAAGCCGAACTCTTAGCAAAGCCGAAATCAACTATTCCGTCACTGAAAAGGAATGCCTGGCCATCATTTGGGCGATAGAGAAATTTCGACCTTACTTGTACGGACGCCCTTTTGACGTCGTGACTGACCACCACGCCCTCTGCTGGTTGTCGTCACTGAAGGATCCAAGCGGTCGCCTCGCCCGATGGGCATTACGCCTCCAAGAATATAATATTCGCGTGGTCTATCGCTCCGGCTGGAAACATTGGGACGCAGACGCCCTATCCCGTTCGCCCCTACCCCCTGACCCGGACTGCTGCGAAAGGCTAACCTGTGATGCCACTGCCGTCACCATCGCCGACATGCCATCTGAGCAACGCAAGGACCCGTGGGTTGCTTCGATTCTTGACATCCTAGCTGGGCGGACGGCTTCCCCCCCTTCTCGCTCGTTGCGTCGGCAAGTCGAGCACTTTGCCACTCGCGACGACGTGCTGTACCGACGCAACTACGCACCCGGTGGACGTCAGTGGCTACTCGTGATTCCACGTCATCTGCGATCCGAAATTTGTTCCATGTTTCATGACGACCCCCAATGTGGACACGCAGGTTTCCTGAAGACTTATTCTCGCATACGTCTCCGATATTACTGGCGTGGCATGTACCGTTTTATACGACAATACGTTCGGGCCTGCTCGACATGCCAGAGACGAAAAACTCCCCCTTATCACGCCAGCGGTACCTTGTTACCCTTATCATGCCCATCCCGACCATTCGACCACGTCGGCATCGATATCTATGGTCCCCTTCCCAACACTGCTGACGGTAACCGCTGGATCATAGTTGCCGTCGACCATCTCACGCAGTATGCCGAAACTTCATCCCTTCTCTCGTCTACAGCAAAAGACGTTGCGACTTTCGTACTTCACAACATTGTATTACGTCATGGAGCACCTCGGGAGTTACTGAGCGATCGTGGTCGCATATTCTTGTCAGACGTCATCACAGCATTGCTGCGTGAGTGCCACGTCGTTCACCGCACTACAAGCGCCTATCATCCCCAGACCAATGGATTGACAGAGCGCTTCAACCGCACCCTTGGTGACATGCTGTCTATGTATATCTCGTCAGACCACTCCAATTGGGACCGAGTGCTCCCGTTTATCACGTTCGCCTATAATACCGCCATTCAAAGCACAACTGGGTTCTCTCCTTTTTTCCTCCTTTACGGACGCGAACCTTCTTGCACTATGGACACCATTCTTTCGTACAAACCTGACTCTTCAGAGTCCACGACTTTGTCTCAAGCCGCTACATACGCTGAAGAATGCCGCCAACTGGCAAGATCATTCACAACCCAAGACAAAGGACGCCAAAAGCACCACCATGACGCATCAAGTAACACTACTTCCTACGATCCAGGTTCACTCGTCTGGCTGCATGTCCCTTCTGCTACACCTGGCCTTTCTACCAAGTTGGTCCCCAAGTATCACGGTCCATATCGTCTGCTACAAAAAATGTCACCAGTGAATTACCTCATTGAGCCACTGGAACCATCTTCTGACCAACGTCGTCGTAGCCAGGAAATTGTCCACGTCTAGAGACTTAAGCCCTGCTACGACCCTCCCGTGTTTACTTGTCCATAGGTCGCCAGGATGGCTCCTTATTTCACGGGGAGTAATTGTAATGAATTAATGAATCTGAATAACGGACCCTCGGCTGGCAATGAAGAAGACGACGATGATCGGTGGCTGCAGTAGTAGCTCGCGCACGCCGCTCGCCATTAGCCAGACCTGCCTGATAAAGCATATTTTTCCAAGCTGCGTCTGAACCTTTTTCGACGTACAACACCTCTATTTTAATATATATATATATATATATATATATATATATATATATTGCATCGGTGAACGCGTGACCTTCAGGTGCGCGTTCTTGTGCATGTGTACATACACACATGCGAAAAAAAAATGTTCGGAGGAAAGAATTACCGCAGCTTGATTTCAGAATAGGTCACACTATGAGTTGCGCATAAAACGAGCACATGCGAAAAATACACTCATACATGTAACGCTACAAACTTCCCAAAGCGCTTATATAAACGAAACTATACTACGCGCTGAAAAAAGCTTGAATAATGAACATACACGAGATAATGGTGTGCTCACCGTGGGGAATTAAGCCCTCGCGTGCGAATTTGTCAAAACAAACTACCTTAGAGTCCGTCGCCTTCTTCCAAATGGGCAAGTTTCTGATTTAAGCCAATCTCTGTCGCGCGTTGTCTGCATTTTTCAGGGAGTGATTGAACGATACTTTGCCATCTTTCCACCGCGACACCACACATTTCGGCACACAGCAATGGTCTTTCTACGTCACTTTCTCCTTTTTCAGGCTCCCGCATGCGGCATGGCGAAAATAAAGGCCGCTTCACAATGGTGGCAACGTGGTAACACATCTCCTATCAAATTTGTACCTGTTAGCGTCGTTTTCAGGCTTGGCCGCTTGGGGGCGAGCGCTCAGCTGGAGTCACGAATAGCATAACAAACTAAAAGTATAGCTAGCATGTTATGTGTACGTAAAGAATTTTTGTTATTTGTTTGCCACGGACGCCACTGAGGAGGCTTGCCGAAAACGATGGCGCGCACTCGCTCGGGATCCACAATGGGAAGATCTCAGAGCTGAGAAAGCAGATGAAGAGTGACGACTTCGACGGCTCAACCATATTTCGGAAAACAGGCACAGCACCCGAATTGCATCCCCGCCGCGGTGGCCTAGTGGCTAAGGTATTCGGCTACTGACCTGCAAGTCGTGGGATCGAACCCCGGCGACGGCGGATGTATTTTCGATGGAGGCGAAAATGATGTAGGCCCGTGTACTCAGATTTGGGTGCACGTTAAAGAACCCCAGATGGTCACAATTTCTGGAACTCTCCACTACGGTGTCTCTCATAATCATATGGTAGTTTTGGGACGTTAAATCCCACATATCATCATCACCGAAACGAAAACCATGTAAGGAAAATCCCAAGGTGACAGCCAGACAATCACAAGCAATATGTTGGTATTGAGCCGACCCCAAAATGCGGTCGTGAATGAAATAAATCAAAACGAGAAAAACGGGGACAGGGAGTGTTTGGCACTTCCCCATCATTCGACTAAAGTGGGGCTGCCCACATTTTTCTAATTAGCTCCTTTCATTTTTTTAAATCAATGCCGCGCTTACTGTAAGTGAGTGAGTGAGTGGGTGAAATGTCTTTTTTTTATTCACATTATTATAATACTTAGGCCTATCACATCTTTACAGGTTTGCTAATTTGATTTTTTTTTCAGCAAAGTGACACTGACTACCAACAGTGCAAAATAAACTGTTGCTGGAAGTCAAAGATCTCCAACTTCCAAGAACGGGAGGACATTAGTATTGACTTGAGTGCTTACGATGATTTATATAATTATGAAGACCTAAAGGAATGCCAGCCCCACAATTTGCTGGAAGCAATGTCGTCTGGCGAGAACAAGGTACTCGTACCATATTTTTCGCTTGCACTCACTAGCTTGACAAAGGTGGCATGGACCTTTTCTTTCTATTATAAGTGTTCACAACCAACATGTCATGTCAGCACCCAGGACTTCCCACTGAACTGTAACCATAACTACTAATTAAGTTATCACTGAAATACATTGTCGTATTAGCGCGTTTTCAGCTGTGTAGATTACACATTGTGCTTTTCTCGTGTTACTAAATGTTCCAAATAGAACGCTGACCTACCACTATGTGTACCTAACAGTGGCAGTGTATGTAACTTCACGGTGACGTCTGAAATTCATTTGGAAAAGTTTTGCTTATCTGTTCCCCTCAAACAAAACTTGGGAAATTTGGGTTCTAAGTTTAATTTAGGTTTAGTTTAAGTTTAATTTAAGTTATTTTAAACTATATTGAGTCATGGGTAAGCAAACTCTCTCCTGAGTCGACTCAGTCGGGTGAGTAATAAATTGACGAGTTCTAGTCCGAGTGAGTCTGGTTGAGAAAAATATTATTTAAGCTGTGCCTCGGCAAGTGCTAAGCAGAAACTATAGCTTTTGAGTGACCCTGAGTGACCTCCGCCTTTCATGGCTGACATACAGTTCCGACTATTCATTTTTAGCCTTATTGACAGCCCTATGTCGGCTTATATTTATACTCAAGTGTATTGACGCATATATGAACACACTAGCCTTCAAGCGGCATCTATGTATGTTATTGATCAGAGGCATTGATTGATTTGATTGATATGTGTGATTTAACGTCCCGAAACTATAACATTGCTACGGTGGTTACATTCGGTAGGCGACCTAACTAGGGGGTGATACGTCGCATCTTCAGGGTCTCGAATGTGCGACAGTGGTTTATGACGTCGGTTACCGTAGCAAGGCTGTCTTTGCCGATGAGGAACTGATACACATTCTCGGCAATGCCCTTCAACAGGTGGCCAACTTTGTCTTCCTCTGACATAGAAGGGCTGACAATCTTGCAGAGCTTCAAGATTGCCTCGACATAGGTCGTGCACGTCTCTCCTGCGATCTGAGCTCTCTGCAGTAACGTTTGTTCGGCTTGCTTTCTCTTAGCTACGGAGTCTCCAAAGCACGCTCTTATTTCGGAAACGAAGCGATCCCATGACGTGAGGGCATCTTCGTGGTTCTCGTACCACACGAGTGTTGTGTCCGTTAAGAAAAATACTACATTGGTCAGCTGGGTCGCCGCGTCCCACTGGTAGTATTTGCTCACCCGCTTGTAGTGTGTGAACCAGGCGTCCACGTCCTCGCCAGATTTGCTACCGAATGTGCGAGGCACTATCAGATCCTGACGCAACCAGGGACCAGCCGCACGCGAACCTGGCACTAGCGGTGCTGCTGGGACTGGTAGAAGGTCTGCAGCTGCAGGGATTCGGTTTCCTTCTTCGCCGTGAGACATCTCAGCTGCCAGTGGTAACGGGGGCAGTCCAGCAAGGCGGCGGCTTCGTCGTAGATCAGGTGCTTGAAGTGTCGTGTTGCTTGGTTGATTACCCAGCGCCTCCACCAAAAAACTGTTACGGTTGAATTAAAGGATATGTGGATTTATTTACAGGGTGAGGATGAAGTTCGACAGACGCGGTAAAGATGGAGTCCTCAGCCCGCACCAGAAAACGTCGTCTTCCTCTTCTACCTACCCGGCACATACTACAGCCCGGCTCATACCATAGCAATATGATTTTACGAGACGCCATAGCTGAGCGCACAGGAAATTTTGACCACCTGTGGTTCGTTACCGTGCACCCAAATATGGGCACACGTGCCTACAGCATTTTCGCCTTCGTGATCAGAGGCATGAATTGGGAAGAAGCAATAAGTCCCCGCGCGAACTTTTCATGGGAAGTTATTTACAAAACCCTCGTTTATGTCACACGTTTCATTAATATAAAAGTCCTTACTGCTGGATTGGGATCACTGATAACTCGTATATTGAGGTACATGATCAAAATGCATATCGTAGAGTATCGATCACGTAACATGTTGACGTCAACGAGCGTTGACACCTTAATCAAAAGAGCTGATATCACGCTAAATTATGCGTCAGTCGAGCCACTCAGGTCTATTCAGGCTTTGTTGAAGCCTGAAGTCTGAGTCGGAGTGAGCTATAGGCTGAGAAAAATCTCGGTGAGACTCAGTCTGAGTGACCCCCAAATTTTTTATCTGCCTACGGTCCCCGATGGCGTTTTAGCTCAGGTGCGCGGTGAGAACATCCACGGATACCGTACATGGAAATAAAGCTTCGCATGAACGGAGGCCTGTCTGCGGCGGCTGTCGTGAAGAGTGTTAAATCACTATCTTCCATGGTCTCCCGGTTTGCGAAGCAGACGGGCTGCCCTCCTTCTACTGTGGTTCATGTGATTTGAGCAGCAGGAAATTGTCCGCGTCTTTGTTTTTTTCTACCTGTTTGGAGTTCAGCAGTTAGAAATCTGTGGCTGTTTCGCGATGCATGTTTCTTTGATTCGTTAGCTCGCGCATAGACTTCCGTAGTCACATATGGAGCGCAACTACCTTGTAAAAGCAAGCGGATCAACTTTAGTTTCTACGCGCTTTCTAGGTAACGCGGCGTTTTCCGGCATCAGAAGTGCAATATACGCGGGCGGTGACAGGACCAGAGCTTGAGCGCCTTGCACGTTTCGGTCCTTTCGCTGCTTCTGTTTTTGCACTTCGCCTGCCTAAAAACATTCTCACTTTCGAAAGTCGCGATGCATGTGTTTACACGAATTTCAAGTTCTGATGCATGTGTTTACACGAATTTCAAGTTCTGTTGGTAGAACACATCTCACTCGTCTTAGTGCTTTTCTGGACTTTTCTCTGCAGTTGTGGGGTGTATTGCCCCGTACGTTGCGGTAATGGATGTACAACCTCACGGGGTGACGTCTGACTCCGGTTCGACCGCGGCCACTACCTCGAGGAAGCGAGGAAACACTTCCAGTGAGAGCGATGACACTGAGCTGTACTCCGCATCTTGCGACGAGTCCTCAGACGACGGCTTTCAACCTGTCCTGCACCGCAAGGCCAAGCGACGGATCATCAATTCATCGCCGGTGTCAAGTACAGCCACCGTGAAAACCGTGCCCCAGCGATGGCCCCATTCCATCCTGTTCGTGCCAAAGAACGCTACCGAAAGCCTGCGTGCTCTGAACAGGCAAGCGCTTTCGCTCTATTTCGAGAACACTGGGCCGAAGGAGATTTAAGAAGTACGGCTTAATACAAGAAGAAACATCCTGGCTGTCGATGTGGTGCACCCGAGTGCGCTGAGCACGCTGCAACAAGTAACACAACTGGGAAACATTGAAGTTAGGCCCATCATACCAGCCGATGGTGCGACCACATAAGGAGTCATTTACCACATTAACACGGAAATCCCAAATGCAGGCCTTCCAATACTTATAAAACCAGCGAGTCAAGACAACGTCATTGTCAGTGTTGGACGGCTTGGTAACACACGCTGTGGGAGAGTAACGTTCAAAGGTGACTGTCTTCCCGCATACGTGAAGGTTGGCCATTTTCGTCAACAAGTTCGAACGTTTATTCCTAAACCCGTGCAATGCTTCAATTGTCAGAAGATCGGCCATGTAAAGGGTGTTTGCAGAAACTCCGCAGCGAGCCCCCGGTGCGCCGAACCACACGCGGAAGACAACTGTAGCGCTACGACACTAAGGTGTCCTAACTGTCAGGGTGCTCACAAGGCTTCTTCGAAAGAATGTCCGCACATAAAGAAAGAGTTTTCGATTCTGAAGCAAATGCTACGAGACAGCTCAACCCACAGAGAAGCTGCTGAGAAAATCCGGCGAAGACGACGCCGCCGTCGAAGGTCTTCACGTCGGACAGCGCCAACTTCAGGCAATAAGTCGACGCATCAGGAAAGATCGCCAGCTGCAGTTTCCAGCACGGCAAACACAGACGTTGTAAAAGAGCAAAGGGGCAGACCAGTCTCTACAGAAGAGTGGCCTCCACTTACGCGTACACAACGCTCAGAAGAGCCGCAGCAGAAGCCATCTTCATCAGAGCAAGCTGCTGTAATGGAGGACTTGCGGAACACAGGTCAGCAAGTGATAGCTCTTTTGCGACCCTTAATTAACGCCATTCGCTTGTTGTTAAGCAACATGCACACACCGTCAGCAAGAAGTGCATTGCAATTACTGGACGCTTTGAGTCCAGTACTCGCAGCGCTTGAGTAAATAATGGCTCACCAGCCACTGTCTTTCAGAGAAGAGGTCCGAAAGGCAGCGATTATTCAATGGAATGCCCGGGGACTGAGGTCACGCATCGCCGATTTCCGTCGGTTTGTGTACACCAATAAGTTCCCCATCATTGTCATCTGCGAGCCAAATTTACAGAAAGAAATCAGACTTTCTGGTTATGAGTCATTCATGTTGTCTACAACTGCGGACAATAGCAAAGTTCTGATGTTTATTCGCCGCGACCTCACCTACATCCATCATCCGGTGTCACCCCATGACGACAATCAATATATAAGTATAACAGTGAAAAGGAGACTTACCATCACGGTTGTGGGTGCCTACCTCTCTCCGTCAAGCCGTTTCGACCATACAAGACTACAAGGTATCCTGTCAGCAACTTCTCACCCATGCATTATAATTGGCGACTTCGACGCCCATCATACAATATGGGGAAGTTCGAAGACCAATGTTAAAGGGAGAGAGTTGGTGTCCTTCGCCTCCGACAACCAACTTTTCTTGCTAAATGATGGCAGTCCAACGTTCCTACGTGGTTCAAGGTATAGCAGCTGCCTTGACCAGGCCTTTGTCTCACGAGGCCTCGTCAGGCATGCTGAGTGGTTTCCAGACATATAAACGCATGGAAGTGACCACATTCCCACTTACGTCAAAATCGAAGGATTGTCCTGTGCTAAGGTACGCGATAGTACTCAGAGAGTGGACTGGTTAAAATTCCAGTCTCGCATGGAAGAGCAATGTGAAGCAAACATATCCCTCGACATAGAGGAGATAATTAAAAGCACAATACACAATACTACGTGTACCCTCACCAGCTCTCCCAAAGTAACAGAATTTGACATCGAGCTAGAACGACTTCGAGCAATCCGACGGCGTGCGGAACGAAGATACCGACGCACGGAGGCATTAGAAGACTTACGAATCGCGCGACGTATACAAAAGAAGATTCAGCGCCGGATAATTAAACTCGAGTCACAACGTTGGACTGTTTTTTGTGAGTCACTTGACCCACGAAAACCTTTATCCCAATTGTAGAAGACGGTACGAGGTCTCCGCACAAAACCCACTCAGTGGTCACCATTTAGGGTTCTCGCACTTTCTGAACAGAGACGTGGCATTGACGTGGCAGAAGACTTCTGTGCCAGAGTATCTGGGCCACTCGCAGTGCCCAATAGCCTATTGCCCTCGACTAACTGTCCACAAACACTGGATTCCCGCATGGATATGCCTTTTTCAATCGGGGAGCTCAGAGCAGCACTAGCTTTGTGTGGACGCGCGTCGGCACCAGGGCCCGATAGAATTTCTTATAGGGCCTTGTGTCATCTGGGTGAACGCGTGAGAATCCTCCTTTCGGAGCTGCACAACAAATCCTGGCAAGATGGAGTGCTCCCGACAAGCTGGAAGACAAGTCGCCTAGTTACACTTCTGAAACCAGGCAAGTCACCGTTGGAGCTCTCATCTTATCGTCCGATCGCATTGGCTAGTTGTGTAGGCAAAGTTATGGAGAGGATGATCCTGGGACGCCTGGAGTGGTTCTTGGAGTGTAACAACATCTACCCAGATGCCATGGTAGGTTTTCGGCGTGGTCGAGCATCGATTGACAACGTAGTCGACCTGGTCACTTACGTCCAACACGAGAAAGGCCGTAAGCGTCTCTGCGCATCTTTGTTCCTAGACGTTAAAGGGGCGTACGACAACCTTACGCATGAAGCTGTTCTCACCGCTCTCGAAGATATAGGAGTAGGTGGTCGAATGTATCGCTGGATACGTAGTTATTTGTCAATGCGATCCTTCTTTGTCAGCACTGAAGACGGTCCAACCTCTCCACATTACAGCCACCGTGGCGTCCCCCAGGGTGGCGTACTAAGCCCTGTGCTGTTCAATCTTACGTTAATTGTTCTCACTGAGCATCTGCCAAGCACGGTCAGGCTATCAAAGTACGCAGATGATATCTGCGTTTGGACATCGGCTGTAACACGCCTGCAGTTACGAGGGAGAATTGAAAAAGCTGCCACTGAAACATTACGCTACCTACGAAATCAAGGCTTGGAAATTTCTTCCGAGAAATGCGCCCTCGTAGCTTTTACATGAAAGCCTATGGATAAGTACACTATAAGCATCAATGGTCAAACTGTACCATACGTTCGATCGCACAAGTTTTTGGGCGTCATAATTGACAGGAATCTCTCATGGAGCGATCACGTTTCGTACATGAAGAAACGGTTAATGGACATCTGTAGTATACTAAAGTTCTTTACAGGGAAGACTTGGGGAATGTCTCCCAGTGCAATGCTACAGCTGTACAGAGTACTTTTTCTCGGTTTTCTGCGGTACAGTTTACCGACATTGACCAATGCAAGCAAAACAAGCCTTCGAACGCTACGGAGTGTTCAGTCCCAGGCACTCTGGATTTGACTCGGCTTGCCTCGTAGTGCGTCGACAATGGCTACTATAGCTATCGCTGGTGACCACCCCATCACGACACATATCGACTTTGAGGCACTCAGGACACATATAAGGCATATTGCTCGGACACCCTGCCACCACCTAGCCTCTTTACCAGCAGACAGACCACGTTCGTCATTTTGCCAAATGGTCACCACATATAGCGATTCTTTGCCAACATGCTTCACACCCGCCGCCAGGCCTTCGACTCCTCCCTGGTGCCTGACTCAGGCTAACATCAGGCTAACTATACCTGGCATCCAGAAAAAAGCAGATATGTCGTCACCTGCTCTTAGACAGCTTGCTCTGCTCTTGTTATACGAGACGTATCAAGGCTGTATACACCGACGGCTCTGTTTTACAGAAGAGTTCAACGGCATCATTTGTTATACCGATAAAAGACACGACAAGAAAATTCAATACCTCCCACCTTACGACATCAAAGGGAGCAGAGCTCACAGCTCTTCGTGCCACATTGCAATGCATCAACGACCAACAGCCACAAAAATGGACAATTTTCAGTGACTCAAAGGCGGCACTGCAATCCCTTCTATCACCTTTACGCCACGGCCCGTACGAACAGCTGGTATTTGAGATTGCAGAAAACACTCACCAACTCATTGAGGAAGGACATGAAATAGCCTTTCAATGGCTCCCAAGTCATTGTGGAATAATTGGCAATGAACGGGCCGATCGAGCTGCCCGTTTTGCCCATACTGAAAGCGATGAAATATCAATTCCGCTTTCCAGAACTGACGCTGCACGGAAACTCCACATGCTTGCTCGCAAGCGCACCTCTTCACAATAGAACGAGTCACATTTCATCCATGCATGGTTAGGTACTTTGGACCCAACTCTTAGTCTTCGAATTCCTCCGGAATTACGCCGACGAGACGCTACTATGCTGTGCAGACTATGGTTGGGCGTCGCATTTACCAATGCGTACGCGTTCCGCATAGGAATGGCCGACACCGCTGCATGCGACCATTGTGGCAGTAATGAAACAACTGGGCACATTCTGTGTGAATACCCACAATACTGCTCGCAGAGACAGTCACTCTGCAATGCACTAGACGAACTGGACAACCAGCCACTTTCGAAGAAAGAATCCTGCGCTGCCGACAGGACTTTATGTCGCAGAAGAAGGCTGTGAAGGCGCTCCTGCGCTTCTTGCGTTCAACCGGCCTGTCTAAACGACTGTGATCGGAACTCCCTGAATGTGTGCGCATGTGTTTTGTTTTCTAATTTATTTTTTATCTCTCTATTTTTATCCTCTTTCCGATCCTTTTCCCCACCCCCGTACAGGGTAGCAAACCAGTTCGTCTAGGTTAACCTCCCTCTCTCTTCCTTTTATTTATTTATCTCTCTCTCTCTCTCTCTCTCAAGTTCTGTTTCAGTTGAGGCTACTTAGTGTAGAATTTAGCACCTAGTTACTAAACGACGCGAGACAGCTCTCGCGTATTGTAGCCTTGATATCACAACTTCTGAGCTATAATGCTTTTCTTCGAGCGAACATAAGTCTAGCTACAAGAAGTTTGGAGTCAAGGTGCCTAAAAAAAAGCATCGAGCTTGGTATCATCACCAGTGCCCCATTTCTGGGAATTTTACTTTTACCGTCAGGCTCATCTTGCTAATTACTCTATTTTGCTTGTTTACAGACGTGCTGGCGAGGTGTTTGTGGTGAACATAACTGGACCGAAATATATAACATGTATCATACTGACCGCACATTCCAGACATGACATTACTTCTGCCGCTTTTATGAACAAGAGTTTCAAGAATAGAATGATACGAAATAATCTTTGTGCTGTGAGGGCACAAAACTGAGAACCAATGAACAATTAAAATAAAATATTTGTTTTTACCAACTGAGCCATTTGGATATCCCATCATTTCTTCTATTCTCTCGTACATAAATACGGCAGCAGCCATATACTATTCTGCGAAAATGGTATGAGCATATTGAAAGGCATTACCTGAGAATGACAAGCAGGCGTGATCTTCACATTAAAATAACTAGCGAAAACAAGACGTGGTCTCTTGTGAATTTGCAGAAGACGACCGAAAAGGCGAAAGACATTTTCTTTGTCTCCTTTTCCTTCTGAGTCAATTGTGTTAATCCATCTGCTATAAAATTTTTCGTACCTATCATGATTCTGCACTTTATCTGACATCGCGGGCACTGCAATCTTTACGCACCTCAAGTGGCTGTCCATTGCCTCCGAGATTGGCTCACTTTTTCCCAAGTGACGATTCCGCTTGAGGTCGTCATCGTGCGAAGTCGCGTTGTGCGACGGTGGGATAATATTGTTTTATGTCACAAATTACTGCAATTTGCCGCGTCACTATGACGTCATATAAATACATAATCACATGGCGATTTTTCAATCCCTCAGATTGACACTGACACCGAAAATGGTGGTTGATTTCTGCGTCTTATGATGCTTCTAAGGCTAACGCCTTAACTACATCTCATTTTTTATGGTTGTCAAGAGAGAAGAAATAGAGAAGGATAATCTGAGAGCTAGGTTAACATGTTTAAAACAACCGGTTTGCTACCCCATACATGGGAACGGGATAAGGTAGACCGAAGAATGGAAAGGAAAAAAAAGGATCCAGAATGAAAGAGCACACACACACACATTTTGTCACAGTCAGTCACTCTGCCGTGGCACGCGACGTTACCTACTATCACAGCCACCAGTAAATGGCCGTTTTTCTTGAAGGAGCAATCACGTTAAATTTTGAGCTCGATATGTGGCCTTCCCTTGTTACCTTCAATGCTAAAGCTTTGCGATCACAGTATGAACAGAGTCCGTTACATCAACAGCATTTGGCGTGTCCAACAATCACCCAGGCAATGCCACAGGCACTGAGTGACGATGCGATAGTAACGATAATGCCAATGATCTCGGTGTTGCGTCGTGTGTCGACTAGTGACGACTCTGGGATTCGGTTTTTCTTCGATTGCCTGGATTCATTTTCTAGAATCCTGTGTGTCTTCACGGCACCTCTTCAAATTTCTTATTATCCCACGCTCGCGAGCGTGAGATAATGAGGAGTGAAGATCTACACTGATGTACGATCTAACTTGTCGTCAGACATTTGTGTACGAATAACGTAAGAGGCAAGGTACGGCAAGAAGGAATGTCTTTGTGGCAGAAAAACGCAATGGTGGTTTCAAAAAGCTTCCACATGTGACTGCACAAGCAATATTCTTCTGTTTATGCTTCATCGAAATGTATTACACAGTGGTCTCACATACCCAAAGACACGCAGATTGTACTGCTCTTCGGAGTTTGATGCTGACATGGGTGAAGCGCCAGCATGGACGCCTGGCTAGTGATGAGACGCGCACAGCACCGAAGCGTGGTCTTCTCTCTGTTGGTGGGCAGTGGAAGAAGGCGAACCATGTATATTGGAAGGATTGGCAGACCCGAAAGGTGTTCTAAGCCATCAGGATATATTTCACAGTTATTCACAAATTACAGACAAATTACAGAGATTCACCAGTGCACTGCTTCTTAATGTGGACAGGCTACGAGCGCTTGTCATGTGCACAAAATTTCATCTTATTGTATCTTCATGTCAGTTAGCACAGACCAAGTGCGCGTATCCAGGTGCCTCGTCGTCACTACTAGGGCCGGCTTCAGTTTTAGAATAGGTTCTTAGCAGAAAATCAAAGCGAAAATGATTAGCAACATTCCAAAGCGTCCAATTTCAGGGTGTTTTTTTTTTCCTTCTTATATGTAGACACAACCATGGTGGTATCGAAAGTGCGTCTCTCAGGCCAAGTATTAGCAGGAGCTCGCGTCACCAACTTGTGAGGGCAGGGATCTGGTGGTGCCCTCTTAGGACGTCGGCGTTGGATGGGATTTCACTGCTGCAAACTGGTTGGCTTGACACCCGTTTCGAATCGCACTCGAAACAGTCCCTGCTAATGAATATTGCAGATATTTATTGCGAAACATTTCTTAGCAATCTTCGGCGACATTTAGCGTATCTATCTATCTATCTATCTCCCTATCTATCTATCTATCTATCTATCTATCTATCTATCTATCTATATATATATCTATCTATCTGTCCGCCAACGACTTTTAGCACTCCTGGCCGTTTCAATAATGGTATCGATACCAAACTTGGTATAGCATAACATGACTGTATGAAAAAGATACTTCACTAGTCATAACATAAAAATCATGACATGTGTGTCATCAATGTCGTGATTTACATTTCATGGTCCTGCAGCTCTTGCGGTGGTTTCGTTCACATGGCATGTTGCGAAACTGGTATGGTATGACATGATTAAATGGCGAAAACAAGCGACAGACCCTAACAAAAAATCATCACATGCGTGTCAATTAACAACATGACTACTTGCCACGCTCATGATGCGCTCCCGGTCGTTGCGCTAGCGTCATATATACAAAGTTTGGTATTACAGTAGGTGAATGGCTGAAGAAGGTATGTAACTGGTGCAAACATAATAATCATGAGATGCGTGTCATGTAACGACATGATGACATGCCAGGCTCATCATTCGCTCACGGCCATTTCGCTAGCTTAACATATACTAAGTTTGTTGTTACGAGATGTGAATGGATGACGAAGGTATGATACTGGTACAAACGTGATAAACATGAGATGCGTGTCATGTAACAACCTGACTACATGCTACGCTCACGATGCGCTCGCGGCCATTTCGCTAGCTTCGCATGTACCAAACTTGGTATTACGCGACGCGAATGGACGACATAGGTAAATGACGCATCGAAACATGATAATCACGACATGCGGGTCATGTAACATGATCGCATGCCACGCTGATGATGCGCTAGCGGCGTTTCGGTACCTTCACCTATGCCAAATTTCTTAAGTCACGCCAATGTATGACGAAGGTATGTGACTGGTGGAAAGATAATAATCATTAGATGCGTGTCATGTGAGAACAGGAGTACATGCCACAGTCAAGACGCCAATACATTTTGACGTGACGTGGTGCGCGTGCTCGCCGGCGTTCATTTTGTCGCGTCACGCCGGCGTTGCCACGCCAGGCGCCGGTCCTGCCATATAGTCGCAGGCGCGCGCCGCACTGCGTTGCTTTGACGAATGCGGCATGTCGCATTTCGCGCTGGTTGGCGTCGGGCGGTGCCGACGGACGCTGGTCGCACCTGGCGTCAGACCATAGAGTGCTCGCGTTTTGCTAACGTAGCATCGCTGTGCGCGGCTTGCGCGCGCGTAAACGCTACATAGGAGTATATATTGGGCCGTTTTGCTAGCTTCGCACATACCAAATTTGGTGTTACGTGACGTCAATAGATGACGAAATATACGACTGGTGCAAACATGATAATCCTGACACGTGTGTCATGTTTTAACATGGCAACATACCGCGCTCATAGCGTGCTCGCGGCCGTTCCGCTAGTTCCACATATGCTAAGTTTGGTATCACGTGGTGTGAAAAGATGACGAAGGTAAACGACACATCCAAACATCATAATCATGACACGTAAGTCATGTACGCTATCATTTACCTCCACCTCGTAACGTTGCGCTGATTTTGAAGTGACATGTCAAACATTCTCATTCGTGCTGCGCGTATCATCGATTCCCACTAAACGTGGGATCTGCCAATTTTTTATTCGTCCCTCATTTTCATTATCACCTGCGGATCATTACTAGAGGGTCCATGACTGCATATGGATGCAGAAAACGCGTCGTGCGTAAAACGTTCAGCGGCGATGACTTCTGAGGCTACAAAGATTGCCATTGACAAGGCAAATTTGTTGGACCCGTGGCGACGGTACTAAAACACATGAATCATTCGCACACGCTTTTTCTCTTCAGCTGCAGCATATCCGGCAGAACAGCAGGCTCAACTATTTTCTCTTGGAATAGCATCCTGTCGCATGGCTTAGGTGTCCGTTCTTCCTTCAATATCCTTCACATAGCTATTGCGACCGTTCCAAGCTTTTCTGTCACATTCGCGTGCAACATTCGGCGCATGTGTCTGTTCATTTACGGAAAGTCCACAGGTGGGCATGACTTTTCGTTTCGGCGCGAACGATAAAAGGAACGCTGTTGTGTTCCGAGCTTCGAGTCCGTGGCATTCATTCTCGTAGCAGACAACATGGTGACTATTATTGTTTCAGCCATTTTATCACTGCTGGCTGCGGTAGAGGCAGGATCTGGTAAGCACTGGCGCCACGTTACTGGAGTAATTCAGCAACGATTATCAAAAAGTGCGCTTTCATTAAGGAAGTATTACCTTAGAGGTGTGCTTCTTGCAGAAAAGCACCTGCAGTACATAACGGCAATGTCAACAGACACTTCGCTTAGCTCAATATTGAGTTCAAAGCATATTCATTCGCCAAAATCTCCAGTTAAAGAAATGTGCCGAACAGTTTTTGTGAATAGTGAGGGATGTCTAGAAAGAACATTCGCCTAATATTTATTACAAAGGTCTCGCTGAACCCATCATATATTTTTGGGGTGAAGTTAACTCACGAAAACTCTGCGGTCCACAGATATCAGTTTAGCTGCATCAATTGATGCTTCAGTACTCAGTATAGTAGCGGTGCACGATTTTTTGTCCTTGCAGACATGTTATTGGTTGACGAAGTGTTAGTGGCATTGTAAACTGATCAACATTTTTAAAAACCCTTTTTGTTATCAATACCAGGATGTCCCGGTGGGGCCAAAAAATAAACCAATTACCGTGCTGCATTTAGATAAGCATGAATTATTGTGAATTCAGGCGAATGAAATACTGCTTAGCATTCGAAGCTTTCCGAGGTTACCTTTGCGTCTTTTTGATACACGGGGAATCATTTCTGTGCGACAGCTGAACAATAGAACTAGCATAATCGTCCAATGAGCTAGTTTGCTTCATTGAAGAAGAAAAATGCCCTCACGTTATTCCTAAACTACTCTCGCTATGCCGGCGAACACTTTTGGCCTCCTAGTTATGCAATGGCTCCTGTCTTATTGCATAGACTCTCGCGCAAAGGGCTCAAACATTTATCAAAATTGCTTGAAGGCAACCGTATTAAGAAAACTTGACAGATCTCGCTTATTTTGGGTTTCCACTTCAAGTGAAACAGTAGGCTATTCGTGACTTAAGTCATTTTTAGTGTTTTGAGCCAAGAATTGCTACTTGTACAAACCTGCTCGTGTATTTTGAGTTAGTTATGGATATGCCTCGCTGATAGGCCAGTATTGAACGAAAGTTCTTTTTCAGGGTGGGGGGAAAAGGGGTGGGGCGAGCACCTGCCGAATGCTTTGAATATTTGGTGAAATCGCCCATTTGACAAACCTACTACACTTAGGAAGCCACAACTGTGGTGGTGGAGGCAAAGACCAATGCCAGGGCAGCCTTAGGAATCAACGCACAAGGTTTGAAGTTTAAAGTGTGAAGTTAGCAGATAACTCGTGTGAATCTCATCTCTCCAAACTCAACAGAACGCTGGTTTATATGAATGTGACCGCTCTATAAATTGAGGCGGTTTCCGAGCTGCAAGTCCTCTGTGCGATAAATAAGCCTCCATACAGCACTGCAAGTTCACAGGTCATATCCTTGTGTCTGTCGAGATAGCACCCGCTCCAGCGCTCCCGAACATGCCCTTCCGTGAAAAATTCTTAGATGCTGCATGGGCGACGTACGTAGCACACCCCCACTGCCAACCGATGCTCCTTCGCCCGACCAAAGAGGCCTGGTGCGTTTTCTTTCTGGTTGAGGAGTCGTGCACTGCTGGCCTCACACACGCATTATTTGATCTATGCGTTGTTACTCACGCATAGATCAAACAATGCACGGGGTGATGTTATTGAAGTAAGGTTCACATGGAACATGATGTCAACGGCGATGGCAAAAAGTTGGAAAGTCGCCGAGAGTGTGCATGTCGCTTCTTCCGCATTGAAACCAACACTGCAATCTCGTTTGTTTTAAATTTCCTTTTTGTTGTTGTTGTGTTACACGCTCAAAATGCATTGACAATTTTTATGCCCAGGACATACACGAGACACACGTGAATAAAGTGTGCATATGGCTCCCTTGAATGGGCGATATTTGTGAATACAAATAAATTGCATATTTGAAATTATCCCACAGTAAGTAAGCGAGCCTTGCTGGGCGAAGTACCTTCCAGTGGCAGCTTCTAAACTGCTCCAACTCACGACTAACAAAAAGGATACCATCCCACCTTGGGCACCCGGAGTGTGCTTCGCTAAGTTAATTATTTTTATGTTGTGGTTGGTCAGCGGCAACTTCAAAAATAGGTGCCATGCTCCGTAGAGCCAGCAGGCGATTTAAAAAGCTTTCACACTCGCCGTCACGGCTATGAGTTGCGCTGACTAATCCTGCCACTTTTACACACTGCCCCGCCGCGGTGGTCTAGTGACTAAGGTACTCGGCTGCTAACCCGCAGGTCGCGGGTTCGTACCCCGGCTGCGACGGCTGCGTTTCCGATGGAGGCGGAAATGTCGTAGGCCCGTGTGCTCAGATTTGGGTGCACGTAAAAGAACCCCAGGTGGTCGAAATTTCTGGAGCCCTCCACTTCGGCGTCTCTCATAATCATATAGTGGTTTTGGGACGTTAAGCCCCACATATCAATCAATCAATCAATCAATCAATCACTTTTACACGCCCACATATGCCAAATGATATGGATTGAAGGGCGACCACTCCTGTGGCTCAGTCAGTATTGAGAATCGAACGATTTATCCCAAATTCGTAGGTTGTCTCTTCTTGAACTTTCATAAAAATTACTGTCAATACCTTTCCTTGTACGTTTTGTGAACTTTTTATTATTTCCTTCAGGTTGTGTCTAACAAACAAAAACAGCTTTAAATATGCCAACGTTTGTTTATTCTTACTGCGGTAATTCTTCTGAGCCGCTAATATGGTAACGCTACCTTTCATTGAATATGTCCCTGTTCTTTGCAGTGCCCTGCACTAGCATCACTGTGCCTGACTTTCTAACCGCTGACACGGTAAGCCGTTTCATATGCATCAACCGGCCCCGTATTAGACATCAGCGGATAGTAACAAGTCAAACATATTCTCCCCAAAGCGCTTCGTTGGTGCACGTTGCTGTAGTACACAAACGTGCTCATGCTGCAATTACAAAAATCTGGAAGCCCGGGTACCTTCGTTTTATCACCAGTCTCAATACTGCTTTACCATCAGTTTGATCACCGTTTCATGCAAGGTTTTTAGGTAATTTGCACCCATTATTGTTGTCCAGGGAGGTCACTACGGGTGGAGGCGATCAGAGCAGTATTCAGATTCTTGAAGGCAACAGACTTGCACCGGCGGTTATAGACTAAAAGTGCTTTGATAACTGTGAAGTGCGACTTTGTTTGTGCGTGCTGTCCTCTACCTTTTTCCACCTTTCTAACTCCCTAATCCCTGTCCCCAGTGTAGGGTAGCATACCGGTCTTTCTAGACTGGTTAACATCCGTGCCTTACCTTTCTTTCCTGTTTCTTTCTTGCTTCCTTGCATATATTATCCAAAAACAAGTACATATGCTGCACGTGTCGAACTGGCCCCTGTTGCACCCGAAGGTTCTCTGCATCCCAACTGCTGCTACTCTGGCGTTGAGTTGTTGGGACCTCGCCATTACCCACACTGGGGACCCGGGTGGAAGACGCTAAGCATGAAAACAACTGAAGAGGAAAACTTTCCAGAAGTTTTTTTTACATTATTTACAAGCGAGCCCTTCGCCACACTGCGAACATCTAGACGAATAGTTCGTCGTATATCGTGACGATGTCGTTTCGAAGGCTCTCGAAGCGGCCCGCAGAGATCGGTTATAAAGGATCCTTTTTCCCCGGATCTAGGGATGAGGGAATGACTTCGAACCACACTGTCCAATCACTAGACACGCCACTTTCGACGGTGTTGCCCCCCCCCCCCCCCCCACCCGCCCAGGTAACGTCTTTGACAGGGTCGTAGCGACGACACCGTAGCTTTGACACCAAGGTGTTCCTTGCTTTAATTGAAAAAACTACTGGACGATGGGTGCCTGCTCGTACTACCGTTCGCATCAAAAGGGTCGCCGCTCACCACGCTCAATTAGCGAGACGGCGCTGTCATCCACGCTGACGCCGCTTTTTCTTCAAGGAGGGTGTCGCCACCGAAACAATTTTGATCATTCTATTGTGCACATTGCGGCGTCGCGATTTCATGGCACCTCACTTGATTGGTTTGGAGGACAATACACATTTAATATGGACGGCTGTCGGCAGTCTCGCATCTCACTCCTTTCTCTTTGGCTCAGGCGCTGGTCCTAACTCTGTTCGGCGAATTGGAATGCGTGAAAGGGCGAAACATAAAAAAAAGAAATGAAAAAGAAATAAAAATGGAAGACAAGAGAATACGTTAGGCAAATTACCAAGAGGAAGCAGGGAGAAAATAACGCAAGAGCATAACAAGTTAAAAATGTGTAGAAAGAAGGAGACAACACTAACAGAAACAGACACAGAGAGAAAAAAGATACACAGCTAAAAATTAAATAGAGGTATGGAGGTAAAGAAGCAGTGAGATAAAAAGATTAAAAGAAATATATAAAGATGAAGAAAGCATAGAAAGAGAAAAAAAACAGACACCAGGAAAATATGGCGAAGGAAAACAGAAAAAAAATGAAGATTATGTGGAAACGGGGAGAGAAAAGGCTGACAGAAACGTGGGAAAGAGGTACAAGTAGAGATAGAAAGCGTGAAATATGAAGAAATAAGTAAACGGGAATAAATGGAAACAATCCAGTACGAAAAAGACAACGCAAATACAGCGACCGTAAAAAGCCAGGAGAGCAAGAAATAATGAACAGAAAGAAAAACTGCCACCCAGCTCTGCTGTTACTTTAGACTCCGCTACCATGCCTTTCAATTTAGAAACTCTAGGTAAATATGCCCACTAGACAAGTTGTGTTTTCAACAAGCCGGAATATTTCATTCATCCTCAAATAACTGTCAATTTCTTACATTTCATTATATATTGTGACGGGGCGAGGTCTTGGCTTACAGGGCAGCGTCCACCGAGGATCGGCAGCCGAACAAGATGTCTGAGTTGCCTCTCGCGCAAGCGCCTAACGCACAGGCGTCTTCTTCATCTTCGCTAAGTGCCACGCTTGCTCCTGTCGATGATGCACCGTAACAATATGAAGACTTTTTACTCACGCCGAGAAATAGTACAGTCGAATGAAAATATTCAAAAAAATGTTTCCAACTTTCTAAAGACCCACAAAATTCCCCGTTCTGCATGCAAATTTTCGCCGGACACGCAAGTCTTGCAGCTTGCCTGAAACTGACTGTTTGTTGTAAATAGACAATTTACTGCAGCATTCGCAGTAAATTAACGAGCATGTACAGCGGAAATTAGACAACACAGATTTCGCAGCTCTTTTTCAACTGCGTGCCCACGCGGATGACGTGATTTGAGCACACAGGCAATGAAAAGAAAATCGGGGAGGATGTAAATATGAGTGTTATGTGCAAAAAAAGCGGCATGGAAATTCGTCCGACTTACGCATCGTGTGCGTTTTTTGACAATTAAAATGTCTTTATTTTTATAATCACAATGAAGCTACTCATGCTAAGGTTGATAGTCGATAGCGGTTGCACACGGTACAACAAGCTTACCTTCTTGGCAAATTGGTTTCCCATCTAAATAGTGTTGTAAAAGTCATTTACCGAATTCCGCTTGAAAAAAAGTGTACTCAGTATTTCATTTTTGTTTACCAGACTCACTGCTATGCTGAACAGCTTCTTGACATCTGCACACCGTACAATGTAAGTCGTCTCTTGATTTTCCGCAGCAAAATATTATTTCACCATCTAAGAAATGACTGAAAGCACGATATATAAAGTCCGTGCATATGACCACACGTGCACTTCTTGGTTTTTCAGGCAAACGACACGGAGAAAGTACGCGAACAAATCAATGTAAGTGCTAATCAACTCTGATAGTCTTTGTCAGCTTCGTCATAAACGCAAGTAAACCCTGAAAAAAGCGAAGCATCCTTCTCAAAGTAATCAGTCCCTCTGCCTAAAACGTGACCCTAATCGTTTCGCAAAGAGTGTGGTCTGCATGTGTTAAGCTTGAAGTTGGGAGTTTGTAAAGCATTTTGTACGGAAATGTATAATTTGAACAGGCTTACAACGCTTGCAATTCTGATCGCTTCCAGCGCTATATAAATCTATGACACGTTTTCCCCTAACTTTACCAGACTCGTGCGTCCCATTGACATGTATTGGTGCCTAAGATTAAGACGCATGTGAACTTGTCAACGAATACCTAGCCTTTATTTCGGGCGATGAACAATCACTTCCGGCGTGTTTTTGAGGTGGTGCTCCGGCTGACGTCACCTCTTTTAAAAGACGAGCTACGCTCATTGACATTATTAAGTTCTTTGCAGTAAAAACGCAGCATGGCACCACGTAAGTGTGAACAATTGTGTTGCCCTTAATCGATGAAGGATGTGCCTCGTTGTGCCCTAGATTTTTTTATGTTGATGGGCCCGCGACGCAGCAGAGAGTCTTGGTCTTTCTGTTCCGACGTGGGAGCGGCCCGCAACGGGCTAAAGCGCGTTCCGAAGGACCAAATAGAGTTCATCCATTCAACCATTAAATGTTTTTTCTTTACAATTGCACAGTGAACGTAACTGTTTGCCTACATGCATTAGTGCCTCTTTCAATCGACCTATTGCTTATCACTCCTCGAAAGTAGTGACGTGTTTCGCAGAGATAGAGTGCAGGCATTCGCATTTTTCGTACACTCTTCAAATGTTTCCAGTTAGAAGCGCAATTTTCGGTTAATTGTTTTCGTGCTATTACTTCACTTCAACATTTTCTAAGCCTATTTGTTTTGAAATCCACACTGGTTTTCTTATACACGTTCATATTTGTTTACTTGCTGTTTATTTGTCTTATTTGGCGCTACACTACAGTAAGTAAATGCATATACAAATTGAGATTACCTAATGTGGGCTGTAATAAAAATGCTGCACATTGTCACCCTCTCTCAGCAAGTCGTGAAAAAGCGTTCAGAACAGCCAATTGTGATTGATAATAGAATTATTTCATTATCACTCTCAGTGCACCAACTACGACGTTAACTACAAGGTCCTCGCACTGACACTGGCCCTCGACGCTTCTGTGGCGGCAACTCTCCCGGAAGAAGGCCGCAACCAAAGTTACGGTATGTTCTTAAGCGTCAGCGAAAGCCAAAAAGAAAACACGGTCAATAAGAGTGTACGGTGGGCGATAATGAATCGCATTGATGACCCGTGTGTGCTTTTGTGCACTATATTAACAGGGGTGTGCTCGGTTCTCCATCACTCCGCCGCGGTGGTCTAGTGGCTATAGGGTACGCGGCTGCTGACCCACAGGTCGCGGGATTGAATCCCGGTGGTGGCGGCTGCATTTCCAATGGAGGCGGAAATGCCGTAGGCCTCTGTGCCATAATCATATTTGGGTGCACGTTAAAGAACCCCAGGTGGTCGCAATTTCCGGAGCCCTCCTCTACGGCGTCTCTCATAATTATATGGTGGTTTTGGGACGTTAGACTCCACATATCAATCAATCAATCAATCAAATCATTGGTTCTCCATCAGAGGGCGGAAGACTCAAATTTCATCACGATGCCCCTCCCTTCTGCAGGTTGTAAGTCGAACACGAAAACAAATGTCCACAACAAATGAGATAACGAAAATAAATCGATGCCGTGCTCCTCGAAAAGCCCCGCCATCTGTCCTAGGCTTTCCAGTGTGATGGTGCGGCGTGAACAGTTCTTCTAAAGCAACATCAGTGGTCTTAAGTTGTCATTATAGTAAAAAAAAAACATGTGTAACCACAACCATGCGCGAAAATTGGCATGAATGATCTAAGTAAAGATGTAGGGCAGAATATGTGCTCCCTATATATGATTAGAGGGGAAACAGTCGCTAGCCCCTGCCCCACCCCCCTTGCGTGCTCTAATGACAGCGTTGACGTTTTACGAGAACGCTCCGGTGGGTCTTAAGGCCCATATTCACAAACCAACCTCGGCCTTTCCTCACGTTTTCCTCAAGTTTCTGTACTCTCCGTGACGTCCGTTATAAGCGCACAGAAATGGTAAAAGGGTAAAATATAGCAACGAGGTTTCTTCATGTATACTAGCCTACTTTGCTCAGCAAGAGCAATAACGGCTTAAACCCGATGAAGAAAACTCGAGGTATGGTTGAGGTTGGTTTGTGAATATGGGCCTTGAGTATACAATGACGTCAGTGTTCGTTTTAACCCAGTTTCACTCAGCAGGCATAATTTTCTGTCATTTTTCTAAGTTACAAAGGGCGCACCAGTTGCCTCCGACAAATCGAACAACAAGCGCCTGCAACAAAATCTTTCTGTTCAATGTTTAATGGATGTTTTGTGGCCACGGCGATCACGACTGCGAAAACAAAGAAAGCTGCGTAAACTAAGGGGAAACCCGTCTGTCATGAGTAGCGCTACTGTTGCGGTTCGCGAATTTGGAATAGTCACATCATGGAAACAATAGCAAAACTTCAGGGCTAATCTACCCTCGCGGAGATTCCCTTTGGTTAGTTCCCATTTCAGCCTTTCAATTCCTCTCTCAGTCGCGTGATCATAAGCCTCAACTGAAAAATTCATCAACGCTCAAAATGCACTAGTCATCGTGGTATCTGAACGCAAATGCAATCAAGGGGCTTCATTCGGCAGTGATGATCCTCTAAAGCTGT
>NW_023613759.1:0-48818 GCF_013339725.1 Rhipicephalus microplus
AAATTCAGGGGTCAGAACGCACCAAAACAATTTCGAATGACCTTAAGTAATGGAAAAATTTTGCGCGGACACAAGGGAGACATAGCGATAAAAACGCACACCAACACGTGTGTCAAATAGTCGCTCCAAGAAGGCTCGTATATCATTGAATGCGAAGCATTTCTTGGCGAACTTGGGTGTCTTTGAGCGTGTCTACCTACCTACCTATCTATCTATCTATCTATCTATCTATCTATCTATCTATCTATCTATCATCTATCTATCTATCTATCTATCTATCTATCTATCTATCTATCTATCTATCTATCTCTAGCTATCTATCTATCTATCTCTCCAATCACCTATGACGTTTAGCGCTCGTGATTATTTGATTGATTGATTGATTGATTGATTGACATGTGGGGTTTAACGTCTCAAAACCACCATATGATTATGAGAGACGCCGTAGTGGAGGGCTCCGGAAATTTAGACCACCTGGACCACCTGGAGCAGCAAGCCCAGGACCGGGTTATCTGGCGAAACATGGGAGATGCCTTTGTCCTGCAGTGGACGTAGTCAGGCTGATGATGGTGATGATGATGATGATGATGACGAGTTCTTGAACGTGCACCCAAATCTGAGCACACGGACTTACAACATTTCCGCCTCCATCGGAAATGCAGCCGCCACAGCCGGGATGTGAACCCGCGACCCGCGGGTCAGCAGCCTAGTACATTAGCCACTAGACCACCGCGGTGGGGCTTTTAGCTCTCCTGAACGTTTCAGTAATGTTATCTATACCAAAATGTCCATGGCATAACATGACTGTATGACGAGCATATTTACTAGTCATACCCTGAAAATCATGAAATGTATGTCGTGATTTACAATTTATGATCTAGCTGCTCTTGTGGTGGTATCATTGACATGGCATATTACAAACTTGGTATGGTGTGAGATGACTGCATGGCGAACAGGAGTGACAGACCCTAACGTGGAAATCATGAGATGCGTGTCGTGTAAGACATAACCACATGCCACGCTCATGATGCGCTCGCGCTCGTTTCGCATAGCTTCACATTTACCAACTTTTGCATTACGGGACGTGAACGCATTACCACGTGTACGGTTCGTGCAAACATGACAATCATGAGATGCGTGTCATTTAAGACCATGACTACGTACCACGCTCATGATGCGCTTGCAGCCATTTTGCTTGTTTCACTTATACCATATTTGGTATCACGGGACGTGAATAGATAACCAAGGTGAATGAAACGTCTATACATGATAATCATGACATGCGTGTCATGCAAAACATGACTAGATGCTACGAATAATGTGTGCCCGTGGACGTCTCGCTATCTTAAGATATACCAAATTTCGTATAACGTGACGTGAATGGATGATGAGCATTGATAAAAACCAGGCGCAAACATTAAATTATGACATGGAAGTCATGTACGGCATATTTTACGTCTGCCTCGTAACGTTGTGCTGCTTTTAAATTAACAAATCAACCTTCCGCAATTGTGCTTCGCATATAATCGATTTCCACTTACTTGGAGTCTGCCAATGTTCTCACCCATCCATCCATCTTTTGTTATCATTGTCATCGTCAAGACATGTAGGGAGTATTTTGCATGGGCTGTGCCCGACAACGCACAACAAAAAAGCCAAAACCCTAAGGTGCCTCGTCCTAATGTAAATAACAACGACCTATTAGAGTACAGATGAGCCTGCGCATATGAAAGATCAAAACTCAAAGTCACCGGGGGCAGTGTTTCTCTGATCCGGCTTGGTAAACTAGCTGAACATTTTGAAGCGAGAATGGCAGATGATTTATTCACATTTTTGAACTAGGAACATATTTGGGTGCAGGTTAAAAAATCTTAGGTTATCTAAACTTCAAGAACCCTGCACTAAGGTGTCTCTTATAATCATATGGTGGTTTTGGGATGTTAAACCCCACATATCAATCAATCTTGAACTAAGAAGACAATTCAAACTAACAAAAGGAGCTACGAACGATCGCTCCATGCATTAAGGGTTGTTTTATAGAAGTAACGATTTCTCGAAGGTATGACAGACTGTACTTGTGAACGACAAATATTCACTGTATCACCTCTGTCCTGGCCTACTGAAGGGACCACTAGAGATCGCTATTTTTACTTATTTCTGCAGCAGTGCAGTATTCAACACGGGTGAAGCACTCTCAGCAATCGAAGCGCAAGCTGCTCACCTCCCAAAGCCCAATTAAGCGATAAGTCCCAGTGTGCATATTTGGTTTCATGGCAACAACAACGGTACACAGTGTGCGCAATGGACACCAAAGCATCCACGACCTATTCATTCGTATATGTCGTTATCATGGCCGCATAGCGCAATACACAGAGTCTTGTGTCGCGTATATTAGGCCATCTGTTCAGGTGATGGCACTACACATCAGAACATGTCTGGAACAGCGCGCTACGTACCCAGGTTCGATCTCTCAAGGAGCCAACTTGCTTGTCATGTATGCCTATTCCATGAAAAATTAAATGGACCTTCCTGATGCGCCTTTCCCTTCGCTGGTTCCCTATAGTGTACGAATCGAGAGCCTTAGCCCATGACTTGTATGCTATGCACCAGTGAAGCATGTGTATGCAGCGGGTTATTATGACTAAAGCGAGAACGAAGTGCAGCCGACGTCTTTGGCCGCAGATTAGTCATAAAGGAAAAATCCTTAAGGGAAGTGTGGGTCGCTTCGCGAAGTATGGCGTGGCAAAACGAACGCTAGTAGACAGCATGCGAATGCTATGTAGACAGCACACACTTGATACTAGTCTCACTTGCTATAATTCAACTTCGTGTTCGCGTTCGCTTATGCTGTCTTGTGTGAATATTTCGGTAATTAACGCCACACCAGATGCGAAAGGAAGTATCGGCTGTCGTTATTCTATACAGCGTTTTATTTGGTGCTTTCGCATTGACAGTTTCAGCATTTCCTCCGAACTGAAGCAGAGTTTTGCACAATTATCATATGTACGCCAAAACAGTGAAAGTTGACATGGTTACCATTTATATGCCGCACGCAGAAAAACGCCACCATGCAAAAATAGGAGGAGTCAAGAAGCAGGTGAACTCCCTCGGACATACAAACCTCGAAATACATAATTTTTATTCTGATAACTTCTGCCCCATGTTATTGCCTAAACACAACGTAGTTGCTTTCATGTTCTGAATATTACTAATTCAATAAAGTGCTCAAACAACGTGTCATTCTATAAACAGTATATATTTGCGCATTAGCTACACCTTCAGGTATGTGCCGATGAACATTCTGACCATGACCATTGCGGGCCAGGATGCCGCTGTGTTTACAGGGCGAATACCATTAGCCTGAACGGCGAACGACTGAAGTATTGCTCAGCTTGAGTAAAAAAACAAGAGCGTCTTCGAAAGTCAGTGCGACAGTAAAATTAAGTGGAGGTACATCATGCACCTTGCAAAAAGGAACAGATCTTTTCTATAGCCTGTCCATGCTAGTTTTGAAGATATATTTATGTCTGTAGCAATACAAGATTAACATGCTTGCAACATCATGACCAGAGCTTGGCGACGTAGTGCTATCGCTCGTCGAAGACAGTGCTGGTGTGTCGTAACTGAATGGGAAAGGTACGAAAAAAATGACTTAAAAATGCAATTTACAAAAATCTACTCTCACTCGCATGCAGCAGAACCCGCTGGAACATTCTGCTAAAATCGCACGTACTCTTTACAAACCACATGGCTTTCCTGAGCGTTCACTGTTTAACAATGCTGCCCCATATGTTTTTAAAAGGTATTTTTTAATGACCTAGTAAGCAGATCGTTTGGTTGTGTGACAGTGCTAATTTAACCGAATGATCCAGTCAGTCTGTGCTACAAGTAACTCAAAGTCATTCTTGGTGACAACTTTTTTCTTCAGATATAAATTTCTTTAATCTGCTTTTTATTGAGTTATGAGAGGATGGCAGTCAAAAGATGCCACCACGTACATATGTCTCCAATTTTGAGAAGGATATTGAGATGGGTAGCTGCAGAAGAAGAAAAAAAAAACATGTGAATATAGCGTATATCGCCCGCACAGCGGGAGTGAATGTTACGTTAAGCACTCTGCTGTGCTAAAGTAGGGTATATAGTTCGGCAGAACAACATAAACGCTCCGACACCACGTATAGCTCGTCACTGCATAACGCATTATCCACGGTATGGGAGGCCGCGTGCGGTAACACGTTAGTTCATACCGCAACGAAAATGCGAATCACATATTTTACGTGACTTATACTTCGGCGCGTTGCTTATGCAATATTTTTGTGTTATGCGAGCGTGTCGTTATATATTGTCACATGTGTCAGAGGCCTTTGTTTGTACATATACTGTTACACGTTACTGTGTTACTGGATAGGCTTCACGTTTCAGGTCCTATCTTGCAAATGGACCTTCGTTCCAGGCTACTCTCGAAATCTGATGTTTGGAGACTCCAATCACTGAATCAAAATAAGCCGAAGTGCAAGCGCCACTTAGTGTCTCCTTGTTTCAGCCGGATTACGGAAGTAAGAGTGAGATAGAACGCGAAAGCCGCTAATATTGTGGACCCAAGGACCCTCGGAGGCTGAATAGGTGGTGGCATCTAAAGCGGCCGAGATGAACCAGGCAAGCACAAAATTGCTGTTGAAAAATATTCGTGCTTCTAGTGCGAATGCTCAGCAGTCGCGTTATTAGGAAAGACTTGCCTTTCCTCAAAAGCACTAGGCAAAAAGAACGTCTCCATGCACAGAGATTTTGACACAATCGTGCGGTAAATCGGCATCATACACCCCATTACGTCAATTATATTTCCGCGCCTGCGATTAAATCTTATCTAAATAAATATAGTCTTAACGCAGTCATCATAGCCAGCCAGCGCTATGCGCAAACACAAAGGGAGATTACCTACGTGCGTATACGTTTACGTATCAGGAGCTGAAACTGAGCTAACATGTATTTCGGTATTATGGTAAGCGCAACCGCGCATTGGTGTATTATGGCAACGTCAAAAAATATGCGTACTAAGCTCTCTATTAACGCATGGGCGTTAAAGAAGTATATTGCAGATATTCTGGTACCAATGTCGTTGGTTGAGGGCAACACATCAGCCTTGTCCGTTAGCGAGATTTCTGAGATGAGGGCAAGTAGTGAAAATTTTAGTGTAAGTTGGAATTCAACGCAAACGTCTGTGGTACAAGCAGGCATTACACCCAAATATTTTTGGCCGAGTTCCTAGCTGTTATATTACCCCTACGTGATACTCCTTTAGCCTCTACTTCTGTGGCTATAATTACACGTTCATTGTCGTTGTGTTTGGCACTAACTGCTTCAACAGGTTCGAATACTCTGAGATTATTGCGATTACTTGTTCCTCGTCATTTGCGAAACCTGCGATTATTTGGGTGCCGGGACACAAAAAAATTGTACTCAATGAAGTTGCGGAGAGAGAACCGGACAGGTCTGGTTCTCTCTTTTCTTCCTGTTACGGCGTTTGTTGCTACGGGAAGGTTGAGAAAGTATGCATTATCTGTGATTACTTTAAGTCGAGATTCATCCCCCGACTTTCTGCATCCACAGTTTCCCCGGAGCAGGAAATGGTGTGCAGCCAGACGACCTCAAGTTGCGATGACCAGAATGCGTTGTAGAATTTCAAATCTAAATTTTTTTTCGTGCACAGAGCGGGTTTTAGCGGTCTCGCTTTATTGCTCATGTTGCACCAAACTCGAAACTATCGAACACTTCTTGTTGAGCTGCTGACGTTTTTCCTTACGCAGAAAACATATCAAAACTATAATGTGGCAATGTGGTCTACCGGTCACGTCGGCCGTTTTGCTAATCATTTGGGGCCTTTGCGCAGGGGCATTTGGACAGAAATATTTTCAAAGATGTAGAAAAGTTTATGTGTGACTGGAATAAATTTGGTAGGTGTATCAACTAATACCACTTCTTTATTCAGCCTTGCTAGTCAAAAGATTTTTAGTCTCTGGGAGAATACACATAGTACGACCTAAAACATAATTATTTATAATTAACGTCACAATAAAAAATATTCTCCAAATTATTTTAGCTCCTACTATATAATAATCATAAATTCAGTATGTATGGTCCGCCCGATTCATGGCCGATCCCCCCAAGTGGGTAGGGGCCAATATTCCGACTAGTATCACCATCATCATCATCATCATCGTCATCATCTAAGCGCTGCACACGTTTCGCTGGCCTTCAATTCGGGAGCGTCGGCGGCAAATCGACCGGCCATCGGCGATGGTGAAGAAGTGAAAAGGAGATGGCCATTAGATCACGTGTTCAAACGTTGCAGCATCCGTTCGCAGCTGCAGAAAACAGTCTGTACATGTGTCGTCCAATGTTCCAGCTGTATCACTGGTCTTCGCGCAAGACCTGGAGTAATCTCCAGTGGTCACGCCTGGAGCAAAATAATAACACAACGATCACAAACCTCTCTGAACGATGAGGTGCAGTTCGCGCTGAGCATTTCTACAATAAATTAAGGAAGCAACGCTCCTGCTGACTGCCCCCCGCTCGACAGCCATGGTCCCCTCTACCCTACGACTAGCGATCTGCCGTCTCTTGTTCCTCACGCCGATAAAGAAAGCCCCATTCGTGATGATATCGATGGCAGGAGTAAAAGTCCCGGCTCTTTTTGATACTGCCTCAGCTGTTTCTATTTTCGGGGATCGCATCAAGAATGTGTACAAAGTAAAAGGCGTAGCTTTGTGAAGATAAACACTAATCTGCGTGTGGCTTCTGCTCAGGCCGTCACATCTACACTTGCAGCTCGTTTAGAGGTTACACTCGACAGGCGAAAATTTCGTCTACTTTTCCTACATTTACACGAATTTCTGTTCTGTTGATCTTGGGACGCCATTTTATAGCCAAGTAGGGAATCGTGCCAAATATCCGTACGGGCATCAATACATAAAGCATAAATGCAAAACCACTCACGTTTGTGCCTACTTTGCCTGAACGCCCATCTAATCTGCTAGCAACAAATGTGTATCCGTTTTTCGAGACCACAGCTGACTTCTTGACTGTTATCGAATGCTTCAAGGGTCCATCAGAGTTAAAAGCGAAAATTGAAACAGCCCTGAAGCCCTTTGCGGCGATGTTCACGGAGGCTCCTGGCAAGTTCAATGTATTAGAACACAGGATTGAAACAGGTGACGCCCACCCTATCCGTTTCAATCCGCACCCCCTAAGCGTGCACTTCTGGACGCTGCTCCCGAAGAAATGCTCACCACAGGTGCCGTAAGAGCATGCAACAGTTCAATGGGCGTTTGCAGTTGTTTTAGCTTCCAAGATGAACGGCTTTGCGAGGTTGTGCATTGACTACCAGTGGTTAAACGCCGTCACGGTTTGAGACTCGTACCCGTTCCCATCAACAGACTCTTGGTGAGTTTCAATGGTAGATCCGGAGTGGCCGTCGAAATTCCGGAGTAAGCACTCAGATTGCGCGAACTCAGATCAGCGAATGGAACACATTGATGCCACGCCTGAAATCCCACTAGACACTGTTTGCACATACGTCCCTAAACTAGTACCGAAACCTTCTTCGACACAGCTTATTATCTTCGGCGACTTTGGTCCTGCGCATGGCGGAAAAGCAAGTACAGCTCGATGTCCTCGCTGCTGCTACTGCTAGCAGAACTACTGCTCTCGCGGTCGCTCAAAGCGAGAAGCTAAACAGCAGTAGCACGTGCAGAAGCATCAAACAATGTCATTTAGAAATGTAAACACGTGCACAAAACACCACCCCAACAAAAAACAAAAAGAAAAAAAAACGCTCAAGGCAGGTGCAGGCAACAGCGCTGCCCAAGTGTACCGGAAATGACAGCAACGCATTCTCGGAGTACCGACGAAATCCGTCTCGGCTAGACGAAGCACGTGGAACGCTCTGTCACGGAGTGGGTTGCTCCTAATCGGCCAGTGAAACGCGTGAACTTGCTTTGAATCTACCAAATAAATGCAGCTTCTCGGTGGCGGAACAAGAAAACTTTCTCCCGCTCGAAGAGTGCAATTCGCCATCTGTTATGTACTCCCTTGGCACCACCAAATTTTTCACTACCCTTGACTGCAGCAGAGGCTTCTTGCAAATCCCTTTAGCAGAGTGCGATGCTGAGAAAACGGCACTTACTTGCCACAGGGGATTGATCGAATTTACGAGCTTACCTTTCATATTTTGTGATTCTCCCGCCGCATTTCAGTACGTCATGGACATTTTGAGTCGTGCATTAAAGGGGCCCTGAATCACTTTTTCAAGTAACCATGAAATGCATTCACTGTAAGAGCTTATTTTCTCAAGAACTCATCACTGTGAAAAAATTTGAGAATTCGTTTTGAGCGAGTGGAGTTACAAAGGTTGGTCGCATGCTGCAAGTGCAATCTCTCTTCTCTCGTCACGACGAAAGCGCTGGAAGCTAAGCAGGGTGGGATGGCAGGGCCACAGAAAAACGTCACGCACGCCTCGTGACCTTGAGCATTTATTTTTCTCTTTTCTTCGACTGCGCGGCGTTCTCAGTGTTATCGCACGCGCACGCCTCGACACGTAGTGACCTCCCATGCGACGTCTGTAACGACCGAGCGCGCCCTGCTCAAATCCGCCAATATATGATAGATGGGTTCACTACTCCACGAGTGGTATTTGGGCTTATTCCGTTATTTGTCGAGAGAAAAGAAGGCAACTTTGAGCTGACTGATAAATTATTTTGAATTCCAGGCTGCGTGCTGCGCTCTAATATTTGGCTCGCGTGTTGTCAGGAGCCAATACTACCGATAGGCAGCGTTTTTGGACCATGATCAAAAAGTGTTGCAGGGCCCCTTTAAAGACGATTCTCGTTCCCTGCGTTGCTGGCTTCTCTGCTGCGAATTTCGGCTCAATGACCCTAATGAGTGGAGGCGGAACTGTCAGGCTGGAGGTGAAAGACATGGACGATTTGAGGTTATGCGCTGCGCCGTTGAGAGTTAGTGATGCTGTCGGCTACATACTCGTAGTCAGTAGGCTGAGACGTCGAACTACTCTGTACCGTTCGAAGTACCGTCACAGAATTTTTCGCTTAATTCACGTTGGAGTACGGGCGCCTACACCCAAACACGGTCACCAGGTTGATATTCCGTCAACAGTCGTCGAAGATTGTAACGGCCGCTGTCATTCAACTGTTGGTTCTCGATGCGGAGGCAGGCGAGTTGTCACGCTTCTTCGGCACGCTCAAAGTAGACAGCCACGTCGTGGTTTTCTTTGTTCGCGACGATGGGCAGCATGGCGTCGAGCGTCGTGGACTTGTTCCCTTCGTTGACAAACTTGTGTGGCGACAACAACGTCGTCTCCTGCACCGCCGTATTGTATGCGAAGGTCACGTACGGAATGATGACATCCCATGTCTTGCGTTAGACGACGACGTACATGGCCAGCATGTCAGCGATACGCTTGTACAGCCGATCGGCGAAACTGTTCGTCTTGAAGGTGGTACGCTGTCGTCGAACGGTGGCTTGTCTGGCTGTGTATTATGATCGCCTGAGTTATTTCAGAAGTGAAGGCCGTACCTCTCTTGGTATTGCGGATGACGCATGACCAATCGAAGCGCCATCACGCGGGACGATGTTTTTGAGGAAGAAATTCGCTACCCCGACGTCGGGAATGGTCTTAGAAGGTCCTTTGAGATTTGCTGAAACGGCTGGTGAGGTGGCTTGATGGGCGGCAGAAGGCCAGCTGGCCTAGGTGACAGTGACTTCCGTCGCTGAAAGTCTCGGCAGGTGTTTAGGCAGTGAGGCGGGGCCAGCATTACTTTTCCTGTATGCTCGCTAGCATGCAACAAAATCTGTGGTGTCAAGCCATCGTCATGCAGAGCATGTAGAACTTTTTACGTAAGGCCGAAGGTACTACAACTAGGTAGTTGGCCAGATGTGGTGAGTTCTTCTTGACGAGAATGCCATGACGCAACAAAAACGACTTCAGGCCTCACTTGAAAACCTTGGAACAAAAATAGCTTTCCTCTCGAGGTATTACACAAAGTCATCAATTTCAGGGTTGGCTCGCTGTCGTTCTGCAAAGTCAAGGACGCTCAAGGTTTCAAAGAAGCTGTCGCCATCCTCGTATTTTTGCGCTGGTGTGTCAACGGTGGTGCGGGACAGGCAGTCGGCGTCAGTGTCTTCACCCCGACTTGTAAACAACTTCACTGTGCGCTGTGACCTGAAGGGTACTTCTACGTAGCTTGCCAAGGCAGGGCTTGGTAGTGGCTCACAACTTCGTAAGTCTTCCGCAGAGGTACGGGTGAAACGCGAAGGTAGCCCAGATGATCGGGAGACATTCCTTTCTTGCTGTGGAGTAGATCACTCCCGTCTTAGATAGCGACTGGCTCGCATAACTTATGACGCTTTCAAGTCTGCCAATCTTCTGCACCAGGACGGCTGCCAGCCCTGCACTGCTTGCGTCGGTGTAGATTTCTGTGCCGTCATCTTTGTCGAAATACGCCAGCATCGGCGGTGTCTACAGGCGTCGTTTTAGTTCTTGAAATGCTTACGCCTGCGGCGTTTTCTACTTGAGCTCGACGTTGATCTTTGTAAGGTTAGTGAGTGGCTCGGCAACGCGGGCAAAGTTTTTGACCAAACACCTGTTATAGGCGCACAGGTCGAAAAATCTACGCAAGCTTTTTTTTTCATAGGGTGGTGGGATTTCAGCGATGACTGCTGCCTTCTGCTGGTCGGGGTGTAATTCAGTCTTTATCACGTGTCCCTAGAAAAAGAGTTCCTCTTATGCAAAACAGCACTTTTCTGGCTTGATGTGAGTCGGCAGGTCACATACGGCTTCAAGGTGCCAGAGATGGTCGTCGAAGAGGGAGGACAACACGACGACACCGTTCAAGTACACGAGGCAAGTCTAACAGTTCAATCTAGCCAGTAAGGTGTCCATAACACGCTGTAACGTCCCAGGTGCCGAGGAAGGACTAAAGGGCATGATTTTGAACTCTAAGAGGCCGTATGTTGTAATGAAGGCAGTCTTTTTTTTTGTCACAATCGTCTACTTCGATTTGCCAGTAGCCTATCTTGAGGTCCATCGATGAGAAATATTTAGCGTTGTCGAGTCGATGAAAAGCGTTGTCCATTCGGGAAAGAGTGTATACGTCTTTCATCGTGATATTGTTGAGGTGCTGGTAGTCAACGCAGAAGTGTAGGCTACCATTTTTTTCTCTAACACCACATGTGATGCTCATGAACTCTTCAAAGGCAGGTTATTGTAGTTGCGTAGCACTTCGTCAACTCGTTCTTTATAGCCCCTCCTTCCTGCGCCAAATCTCTGTATGGGCTCTGAAAGAGTGGCCTGGCACCTTCTTTTGTTATGATTTGATGTTTCGCGACAGGGGTCTGCCGAACTCTTAAAGACGACGACAAGCAGTTCTTGTATTTTAGGGGGAAATTTCTGAGCTGTTGGTGACTATGCGTAGGAAGGCATGAATTAACGTCGAAAGCTACCTGAACTGTTTCAGTCAGCGGAGTAAATGCGGCAGAATCAGTGAGCACGACAGCATTGTTGGATTCCAGTATTTTTTTTTCAATGTAAGCAACCATCGTGCCTCTTTTGATGTGCTTGTACTGATTGCTGAAACTCGTGAGCATTACAGTTGCTTTTCCTCGACGCAGCTCGGCACCTCCTTTCACGACGCAAATATTGCCGTCGGGCAACAGGTGCTGATTGCCTCCAACGACGCCTTCAAAATTTTGTGGTTTCGAAGTCGCGACAAAACTGATGACGCTTGAATGAGGCAGAATGACGACTTGGTCTTCCAGCACATTGAGGACGTGTCATCCTGGCGGTGTGTGCAGTGCCAGTGCCTTTTCTGTGCATGTTGTTATCAATTTGTTCTTAGTGTAAAGAGGACGATGATTATGTGCCTCAGTGGATCACGACGTTGGCAAGAGGAGCCGAGCACGAGCTGTTGGTTGTAGGATTGTGATTCCGGAGTCGACTGCTGCCGCCCGCTTTCCGTATCAATAGGCCTGCTGCTCAAGTGATACTTACGCCAATAAACTCCTTTCATTAGGTATATGATGGCACCATGAAGGCTTAAGAAGTCCATGCCAAAGATGACACCTCTCGAGCAATGCTGTAGTATGACGAAGCTTGCGGAATAAATCTTAGTGTTAATGGTGACTCTGGCTAAGCAGATTCCTGCCGGTGCAACTAGACGACCTTCAGCTTCACGGATTTCTGGGCCTTCTCTGGCGGTCCTAACTTCCCTAAACTTCGCGGAGAACGCCCTACTGACGACGGAATAGTCAGCTCCGGTGTCAACGAGATCTGCGACGCTGTGGCCATCAATGAAACATTTAGCTTGCTAGTTCATTATCTTGCGTTGCAGTTGGGTCGTTGCGTCTGATTACGGCTGTGATGGTTTGTATTTCTAATTTGACGTTGTGTCATAACATCAACTTCTGGCCGTGAATTATCGACGTCGGAACTATGTCGACGTTATGGCGGGTTCTTGAGGTTTCGTTGCAGTGTCAACGGCGGCGGCGGAGTATCTTCAATGGTTCGTCGTACAGCAACTGCACCTTCATTAGTGGCTGCTCTTAGTTTTCTGAGTACAGGCTAGGCGACGGGCGCCGCATTGGGCCAGTGTACGAGCGCCGGTGAGGTGACATGTAGCGGCCGGGGGATAGTCAATGGCAAGATCCTCGGAGTGTCGATTGCGCTGCTACGAAGTAGTGGGTGACGTCGCGTGGTTTTTCCCCCGCTGTAAAAACGACACGTCAATAGCGAAACTACACGGTCCCATTTGGTGGTACTGGCAGTGGCAGCAGTTGAGGTCAGCTTCTCCGCAGCAGTAGCAGAGTGGTCGGTGGTCGGCGGCGCGCGACATGTCAATTCTTGTCGGAGCGTAGCGCTGGCTGGTGGCGGCTCGAGGATATGGGGTTGGCAGTGGTGGCGGTGATGTCTGGCGACGAAAATGCGGTGGCTTAGCCTTTTTACGCGCACTCGGCAGGGGAACGTTGCGTCGAGACACAGCAGCGTAGATCATGGCTTGTAGATCAAGCTGCGCTGGCTCGGGTGGGCATAGAAAATGCTGAACATCCTGGCGTATGACGTCAGAGGTCGAATCCACCAGATTCTGGGAGGCTGGCAGCAGTTTACGCAGCTCTCTGCCTTTTCCTAATTTTATTCTCTCTCTCTCTCTTCCCGTAAGATGCTTCTGGTGGTCTCGCGCAGGTCGTGTATGCTGAGGGCTTAAACTTCAGCGTATTCTGTCGTTGCAGATTGGCGATCGTACTGCCTTTTTTCTCATATCAAGTGCCTTTTCTATTGTTGTGGTCTACATCACGATTCGTCAACACTCTTGGGCGGGTTGTGAAAAAACCTGCAAACAGCTCCTGCTTTACACGTCGCATAAGGAACTGGAGCTTCTTGTCCTCAGCCATAACGGGGTCGGCGTGACGAAACAGGTGGGTGATTTCTTAAGTGAAAATGGTCCGTTTGGTAGCTGCACTCGTGTCTTCACTGATGCAGCGGTCTTTTGTTGCGGGCCACGGTCGTGAAAGTTTCTAAAAATGCGCCAAAGAAGAGATCTCAAGATTTCAGTCCAGACTCCAAATTCTCGAACCAGGTCCTCGCCGCGCCTTCCAAGTACAAATAGACAAGACGCATATTTTCTTTTGAGTCGCACTGGTCCAAATCAGCCACTCAGTCGTGCGTATCAAGCAAGGTCTCCGGATCTTCAAATGATAATTTGTGGATGGTCGGTGACTCCTTTGGCTGCTGCAATACGACCATGTCGGGCATTGTGGCCCTTATGTGCGTACAAGAAGGGTTACCAGCATAGAAGCTGGTCATCCTCGCAGACCCACCAGAAGGGAGACCAACAGCCCTATTCTAAGGAGCATCATGGAATTCATCAACAATATTCTGTCACGTTGGGTATGCCTAGCGGCACAGTGGGTACCTTCGCACGTAGGTATGGCGGGTAAAGAAGAAGTGGATTGCCTTGCTCCGTAATGCAACCATGATGACTGTGACTGCCTGGGAATTTTATTTACAATGGACAAAGTTCGTCTGCTTATACGCCGACACATCCTAAAACAGCACCAAGACCAGCGTGTGGCGAATGGATTGTTTTCTCCCCGGGTTCATGGCCGTTGCTTGTTTCGTCGTTCCCGAACGCTGTTGTACTAACTAAGAGTGGGCTCTGTGCTGGTGTGTGAACGATTACACGGTCTAGGGCGTGTGGACAGTCCATTGTGCGCGGCTTGTGATTCCTCCAAAACACTTGAGCATCTCGTAGTGCACTGTCCCACCTTTGCTATGCAGTGATCTTTGCTGATTAAGAAATATAAATTTCTAGTACTTAAGTGCGCTACCCTAGACAACTACCTCTTTCCGAGTAGTTGTGCATGCCGACGCGACCACGCCCACCGAGCTCTCCTTACATTTATGAACCAAATGAACCTGGCCAGCTATTTATAGACGGGTTTTTAAAGACGATAGTTTTTCTTGGAGACCTTCGACGCAAAAATTTTGGACTGTCTGTCTGTCTGTCTGTCTGTCTCTCTGTCTGTCTGTCTGTCTGTCTGTCTGTCTGTCTGTTTGTCTGTCTGTCTGTCTGTCTGTCTGTCTGTACATATGTCTATTTGTTCACTCCTAACAGCATCGGATATTTGAAACGGCCGACCTCATCTGCAGCGCCCACCTATGTTGCTCAAGTTTCAGCTACCATACTTGTGCTGTTGTCAAATAAAAACCAATTATTGCTCGTGTCCGGGGCACCATAACAACATGTATATATTCTGCATGAGGGCCTTTTACTAGGAAAGGCATACATAAATAATTTTAGGAACTGTCGCACTAATCACGCTGCGCTGCTCAACCAGCGCTTGCACGGAAGGGTGAGTGTTTCCAACGCTTTGCTAAAACGAGACGGTGGTGGCACCTACCCGTCGCCTTGCGTTCTACACCTTATCATCTCAGAGGTGGGCGCGCATGCCCGTCTCAGAGCCACGCGCTTTGTTTTTTTGGAAAAAAAAAACTGCCAGATGACGCTCATGTCTCAAGTATGACGTCACTTGATGCGCTCGTTCGCTTCCACTGCACGCTCGAAGCACTCTAGCGCAGCGCCTCCAGAATACCATTCACCAATTTTCTTGAGCAGAACATCAAATAAATGTTTTGTTCACTCTCTCCACACGGAAGACTAACGTCTTTCGACGAGATTTGCAGAATAATTGCAGATACAGGGCCAATTTTAATATTTATGTTTTTTACTCATACTCGTTGATGTCTTCAACAATTTTTTATTCCTCATCTTCTTTCCTCTTTCTTCCCTCTAGTCTTTGTTTCTCCTGTTTTTTTCCCTCCTCCCAAAAGAGTGAGCAGGCCTTGTGCCCCTCCAGGTGGCAGTTGCCAGCTTGCTCTCTCCCTCTTTCTTCTGTGTCCTTGTATGGAAATCAAATATTATTATTATAATAAGCGGAACAGGAGCCCTCATTGTCGCAGCAGTGGTGGTGGCTTTGAGCTTAGGAATGCTAGTGTGTAAAGCCCCGTATTCTGGAGGTAGCCCTTGTTGCTTGCGGCCTGCTCGCTGGTTGAGGTTGGCGTGGACGTTTGCTTCAAGGTTAGGGATTGGCTCTCTACTGAAGGGGGTCATTTGGTGCAGGATGGAAAGTGCCCACTCCAGGTGTTATGGGGTCACGACGTGGATGAAGAAAACAGACCAAATGCTCAGATGAAACTGTTTACTCAGCCAAACTTGCGACCTGGAAAGTGGACAGAATACAGCAATGTATGGGCACTGATAGCGGCGAACGAAGCGTCGGCCATCGATCAACGGACAAGCGGCGAAGCGCAGCGGCATTTATACATGTGTCATTGAATATTGCAGCGTTATCACTGTCTTCGCGTAAGATTTAGAGCAATCCCTAGTGTTCGCACGTTGCGGCTAATCTTAGCAGAACAATCTACAATGATCACGAACCTTCTCCAACAGTAGTGCACAGTTTACGCTCACCATTCCTGACCGAGGCTTTGTGGGCGAAAGCCGAATCAAGCAAAAGGGAAATAAAGAAACGCACGTGGCAGTATTAAGGATCAATCTTTCAACAGTTTGAATATTTTTTGCTTTCTCAATAGAGCTGAGTGACTTTTTCATGGAGTAAATGAATGTCTTACATTATTGATGGGTGTTTTTGAAACGACTTAAAACGGTTCTGAGCTGTTGTCAGCACATCTTCAATTATAGGCCAGTGAAGTGGTGATGAGGAAGAAAACTTCGCAGCCACTTGATAAATGATGTTATTCGCATGAAAAACCAAGTGTGTCGACGTGAAAATACTTGCGACAAGCAACAATGCCGACTGACGACACAAATATTCATAACAAAAGCCACGGATACACCAACTCTATTCTTAATATTGAATAATTATTTTGTAATCGCTGTTGTGTGTCTATCTTCGTCCAACATCGCTATCTGTTTCTGTCTTAAGGAAGCAGCGCGTACACGACGTAGACCAAATACTAGAAGGAGGCAGTACAACTGCGCCCTTGTAGTCTAGTGTCTCCGTCGTGTTCTCGCGGACTTTCCAAGTATATCAAAAGGTTATGGTTGGAAACCACTCGCACATATATTCATATGACAAAGGCCTGGATGCGTTTTATATTGAGTTGTGAGTGCCTCAAGGTATGATTGTGATAGACTGCACCCAATCTTACTTTTTGCACGTATAGTAAGCAACGAATCTTAGAATAGAGCAAAATGCAAATTCTGTTTGCATACGTCCTGAAGGGTTGTTATGACGAGACCACACATGTGTTGAAATTAAGTCTGTGATGAGCAGGTATCCATCAGAAATGAGTCGAATGTCGTATGACAGTCATGCTTAGATATGAAGAAAATGGTGATGACATAAACAAAAAACATCAATAAACGAACGACTTCCTGTTTAACAGCACCACAAGCTCGTTCCCAATCGCCACAGTTTGGTGAAACTGAGAATCATTCCTAACTCTTGCGGTATTCCAATTCGTGTAAAAAATAGAGCAAACAGGTCAAATCAAGCCTTTGGTTTCCACTACGTTTCATTGGTTTCGTTAGAAAAAAGCATGGTCGATAGAGACAAAAAAAACATTCCAGCAGATCTCTGGCAGAGTACTAACAAAACTCAAAGTAATCTGCGAGGAGCTGTCTGTACCTTGATTTCAGGTGAAAGCGCCACAAAAAATTATGTACTTGTTCAATTCAGTAGGTTAGCCTGCATGGTAGACAACATATAAAATCACGTTAGAGCGCAGAGATCAGTTCAAACGACAACAACTGCATGCCTTTATGCGCGAATGACTGCCGCCATGTTGTACGGAATGATGAAGTTTCTTGCGAATATCTCGAGGACAACAGACATTTCCCAAAATCCATGTTCGGCTTCCGAGCTCACCCGTCCACGCAAGACACGCTACTGCAGATCAAGGAAAAAGTCATAGAAAGACTGGTCACGCATCCCAGAAATCCATCCTTGCACTAGACGCGAAAGCGGCTTTTGACAACGTGTCGCATGAAGCACTCCTGCAACATTTTAACATCTAGAACTGTGAGGTAAAAGTTTATAACTACGTTAGATATTTTCTGAAAGAAAGGACAGCTGCATTGAGAATAGGCGACTTGCGCTCTGAGAAGTTGGAAATACCACCGAAGGGTACGCCCCAAGGCTGCAATATATCTCCAACTCTTTTCAATCAAAGGAACTCCAACAAATGAAGTCCAACAACTAGCAGGGATTGACCATGCAATATATGCTGCCGACCTCATCATCTAGACTACGGGGGATCTACTGGCCAACAGGAAAACGCTCTGCAAGAAGCGGTCCACCGAACAGAAAGATGTCTGGGAGCGTGTGGACTGACGTTAGCCGCAGAAAGGTCTGAACTCTGAATTCTAAGAAAGTGCCCAAAAGGCTGACAGCTACCGCAGACACGGGACCCAGAAGTGAAGGTGGGAGGCATCGTAATTCCTCAGGTTTCAACGCTGCGCAATCTCTGGCTGCTTATTTAAAAAGATGGGGCTGGAGGTGCAGAGTTAGAAAACGTTGATAAAACTGTGCAACTGGTTAGTCACCTGGTATAAAGGGTGACAAGAAAAAAAAACATGGACTGAGAGAAGAAGACTTGCACAAAAATGATGTAGGCGTTAGTCACAAGCATATTCACGTACGGGACCCCGTATGTAGATACGAAGAGTAGCCTGACGATTAAACTTTACACTCTTATCATAAAAGTCTATAAGATGGCCATGAGCCTGTCACCTTCCTCATCCATGGGAAAGTTGTTTAAATGCGAGTGCACAACGCATACATGGGTAGAGCTCATGGGAGCACACCTTGCAGACCAGGTGGAGAGACTGCAGCTGACGAATATGGGTAGAGCCCTGCTTCAAGATTTGGGTTACCGCATTGAGGATGACATGCACGTATCTCAGCGTATTCCGTACGAGATCACAAATAACTTACATATAAGCAATATACAAGGAACATGCATCCCGAATACGACACAGGAAGAAAAAAAAAGCCAGGATAGAACTGCTCAAGCCAAAACTACAACGCGACAACATCAATGAAGAAAATGTGAGATACACGGATACAGTGGCTTACCTTACAAATGACCGTTTCGCTATAAGGCCGCGTTCACACTGAGCATTCCGGCCGCCGAAAGTGCTCCGAATCCGGTTCGGCGGCGGCGAGATCCGCCGAAAGGGCCCTCTCCGCGCCGATCGCTCTCGGACCAATTTTTGCGGCGTCTGCCGCCGAATCGGTCACCGCGGACCAATAGGAGCGCTAGTCAAGGAATTTTGAAAATGGCGGCCAAGCCCTACTCACTTGTGTCGCAGTGCACGTAACTGAATGTTGTAATTAACGGCAGTTTAACCTACTCTGCGCCTACTTCGGATCCGTATTTCGTGGAAGAGGTGACCGAGCTTGCTGTTGGCGTGGCCGGGCTTGTTGCGGTCTTGTAGAGCAAAACGAACCCACCGACTCCGCTGGCGACGGTGTTTTTTTCTGCTCTTCGTGCACAACAAGACAGCCACTTGCCAGCATAGTAAGCAGTACTGTCTTTTCTTCCTTCCTGCGTACGAGAATCATTGAAGTATGCAGCACCGGATAGCGTAGTGGCGTTTGCGAACCGCGACAACCACCGGGTGACAGCGCATCCATCCCACGTTCGCCCCGTGGTAGATGGCATATTCGGCGGCATGGGGAGCGTCCAGTGCGAACGACGCTGCGTTTCGACGGCGGGGGAATTTCGGTCGCTGTAGAAAGCGAATGTTTCAGTGTGAACTAGGCTTGAGAGTGTTTTACAAAAGCGGCGAAAAATTGAGAGCAGCATCCATACGTGCCAAGAACTCGAGTACAGCGGAAAAGCTGGGCATAGCCGTGGCCATCGCTGCAAGCAAGGATACGCGGGCTACCATGATAAAAGTTTCGTAAGAGGCGTGTAGAAAATATATGAACGGAAGGGTTTGAAAGGCAGCACTGAATGTCCTCAGAAACACCAAGGTGGACAAAAAAACTATTCTTTGGACACCGGGACAAGAGTCTCTCGCGCGGAACCACGTGGCGCACGCGCGGCTCGAGATCATGCACGCCAAGTCATCTCCGACACACTGGCATCACGTACCGACGGTTGTCACGACGAGTATGAGCGCATACCAAAGAAGTACGCAGACATTTTGGCACACTACAGGAAGCAGAGGAGGTGGTAGCTACCAGCATACAAGAGTTGGGAACTAGCGGAGACATAGAGAACCCTACAAGCCGGAAGTTACCCGCATGGAACATTGATGCTAGCTATGTATCCATGAACGTTCAGGCGGGACTGCAAGTTTTGCGCACTAAACACGTGCAACACTCTGCGTCACATGATGCCCCGCCGCGATGGTCAACTGGCTAAGGTACTCGGCTGCAGACCCGCATGTCGCGGGATCGAATCCCGAATGAGGTGGCTGCATTTCCAATGGAGGTGGAAATGTTGTAGGCTCGTGTGCTCAAATTTTTCTGCACGTTAAGGAACCCCAGGTAGTTTAAATTTTTGGAGCCCCTCACTATGGCGTCTCTCATATTCATATGGTGGTTTTGGCCTATTAAACCCCACATATCAATCAATCTGCACCACATGATGCTGAAGTGTCGCAACGATCTGCACATACCTCCATCATCACTGCCAAGTGCAAACGCAAACGAACAGGCAAAACATATAAAAAGGAAGCATTCGAAGACCAGTGGGAGGCTTTGCTGGTGACGCAAGACCCTGACAACCAGCTACTTTTGGTGAACCGGGCTCGAGCGGTGGCCGCGAGCCATGGCTACATAGACTGAAGAGGCCACCCATCATAGGGCTGAAGTACAAAAAGCGTGCTACAAGTAAAGTTCATTTCAATAATTCATTCTTGCGCACTTGAAAAAGAGACATTTTCTCAATGATTCTTTCATGAATTTTCGGGATAGAATATCCAGAAAATAGATAGATAGATAGAAAATAGGATAGATAGATGACGACAATAAAGGTACCAATGCACATAGGCTTAGTGGTGTAAATTCACAGTAGCTGGCGTTGCAAAGTTTAGGCTGTAGTCACCTGTGACAGAGTTCCTTACCTGATGGTGAAGTCTCAGCAGCTAATATTTCAGAATTGCGCAAATGAGGAGCGTTCGATATGGATCTGATTTCTAACGTCGATGAGCGCAGCGCGTTCTTTGTCCTGGTCCTGTGCCATTATACGGTTCATGTAGTAAGGTTCAGCCACAAAGAGCCTGTAAATTTCAGCACCACACAGTAGTTTTTCCTAAGCTTAAGGTATGTGTGCAAATACGTTTTGTTTTGTGCTCGTGTGCGAAACCTGTTTGACTATTAGGTTATAAATGTGCAGTATTTTCATTTATTTGATCGTTCCGCTAATTAACCCTTACCAAGCTAAAGCAATCTAGCTGCTCATTTATTCAAAACTGATTCACTGTGAAATTCAATTGCACAGTAGACCTTTTTAAGCAGTTAGAGAAGGCATTGCGGGCCAGCAGAGCAGTATGAAAAAAGTGTGTACGTAGAAGAAGCCGGCTGGCTGGCTGTGTCGTCGGTCACTGCTTGTTGTGCCGTGAAATCAGGAAGCAAAAAAAAAAACAAAACAAAAAACGCGTCGTTTTTTATTGGTCGTTAGTAAAGCGTAAATAATGCATATATCTGAACGCACCTGCATGCATCTGATTGCATTAAGTGTGAAAGGAGTAATTGGTGAGTCATTGTAAGTATTTGCGAGCACGTGAAATAAGGCAGTCATGACTCATGTGGTATGCAAGTTACCACGGGCAGATACATGTAATGAAAAGATATTTCGTGACATATCTGAGCTGGAACACCAAATTTATATTTATTCAACGACTACTCACTCAATCTTCACACTTGCATTTATTTCAATAGCGGGTTATGATCAGGGTGTTAGCGCTGCAAAGTGCCGAAAACTGTTGCAGTATTTCGGTATATATATATATATATATATATATATATATATATATATATATATATATTCCTTGCCCGCTTCTAGATTACGCGGCCCCACCGCGGTGGTCTAGTGGCTAAGGTACTCGGCTGCTGACCCGCAGGTCGCGGGTTCAATTCCCGGCTGCGGCGGCTGCATTTCCGATGGAGGCGGAAATGTTGTAGGCCCGTGTACTCAGATTTGGGTGCACGTTAAAGAACCCCAGGTGGTCAAAATTTCCGGAGTCCTCCACTACGGCGTCTCTCATAATAAAATGGTGGTTTTGGGACGTTAAACCCCACAAATCAATCAATTCTAGATTACGCGTGTAGTGGGGGCCTCCCGGCTGTGCACAGGGCTGCTGTTGGGCATGTCATGCATGGCACAATTGATTGGGTAGTAAAATAAAACAGAAAACAGAAGGAATTCGCATTGCACCCGCTTGCACAGCCTGCCGCAATACGGAGCACCCCTCTTTTTACGACAAAATGTTGACAGGGCACGGAGTAGTTAAAGGCTTAGAACTTCCTAAAATGCCCGCTTACCAGCCTCTGCCACAATACGCGGCACCACTCCTTCTACGGCGAATTGTTAAAGGCTTAAGACTTCCTAAAAAGCTCTTTTTTGCCCCACACCGAACCGCCAGTGCCAGGAGGGGCCGTCTGATCGGGAAGAATGCGTTGGTGAACGGAAACATACACAGACCGCTGACATCAGAAAGGTGAAGGGGAGAGGGGGGAGAAAGATGAGGGGTATATATATATATATATATATATATATATATTCTTTTGTTAGATAAAGATGTAAGTCATGCGCTGTACAAAGAAGTGAACACTTTCTAAATGTGTTGAAGGACGAAGGTGTGTATGACTAGAAATCACTTGGCCAGGACCATCCTCTATTTTGTTTGTTCGTGAATGCTTGTTTGGTGTTTCACCCCGGAAAGTATTTGCAGGTACTTTTCATCGAAACTGACGTTTCATTTCGCGTGAGCACATTCTAATATTGCTAAATGAGGATATCAGTTGTCATACTTACATACTTTACGTGTGGGGACCTCTCCATGAGAACTTGCGTGCTTACGCGCAATATTTTAATAAATGCAAAGCATTTCTTAGCGAAATTCGTTGACTTTGAGCGTATCTATCTATCTATCTATCTATCTATCTATCTATCTATCTATCTATCTATCTATCTATCTATCTATCTATCTATCTATCTATCTATCTATCTATCTATCTATCTATCTATCTATCTATCTATCTATCTATCTATCTATCTATCAATCTCTCTATCTATCTATCTATCTATCTAGCCAGCTACGACTTCGAGCTCTCCTGTCTGTTTCAATAATGGTATCGATACCAAACTTGGTATGGCATAACATGACTGCATGAATGAGATATTTGACTTGTCATAACGTGCAAATCACGATATGTAGGTCGTGAACGTCATTATCTACATCCATGGTCCTGCAGCCCTTGCGGTGGTTTTGTTCACATGGCATGTTGCAAATCCGGTATAATATGGCATGATTGTAAGGCGAACACAAGTCACAGACCTTAACATGAAAATCATCTAATGCGTGTCATGTAACAACACGACTGCATGCCACACTCATGATGCGCTCGTGGCCATTTTGCTAGCGTCGCATATACCGAGTTTTGTATTACAGTACGTACGCAAATGGACGACGAAGGTATGCGACCTGTGCAAAAATGATAATCATGAGACGTGTATCATGTCAGAACATGATTTCATGCCACGCTCATGGAGCACTGGCGGCCGTTTCGCTAGCTTCACTTATACCAAATTTGATATTACGGGACGTGAATGGATGACGAAGGTATGATACCGGCGCAAGCATGGAAAACATGAGGTACGTGTGTAACGACATGACTACATGTTACGATCACAATGTGCTCGCTGTCATTTCGCTAGCTTAACATGTACCAAACTCGGTATGACGCGGCGCGAACGGACGACATAGGTAAATTGCACAACAAAACATGATAATCACGACATGCGTGTCATGTAACAACATGACTAGACGCCCCACTGATGTTGCGCTCACGGCCGTTTCGCTAGCTTCACATATGCCAATTTTGGTATTACGTGAGACCAATGGATGGCGAAGGTATGTGACTAGTGCAAACATGATAATCATGAGATGTGTGTCATGTGATAACATGACTACTTGTCAAAGTCAAGGCGCCAATACATTTCGACGTGACGCGGTGCACAGGCGCCGGTCCTGCTATTTACTCGCCTATGCGCACCGCGCTGCGTTGCTTTGACGCAAGCACGTTTCAGCGTGTCCAGCGTCCCTCCACCACGAAAAGAGGGGGACGCAGTGTTGCCTGGATAACGCATCGGCGTGAAATGCGCCATGTCACATTTCGCACCTTTTGCCGTCGGGCCGCGCCGAAGAACGCTGCTCGCACCTGGCGTCAGACTTTAGAGTGCTCACGTTTTGCTAACGTTGCGCCACTGTGCCAAGCGCACGCGCGCGTCAACACTACAATGGACCATTCATAATGCGCTCGTGGCCTTACGCTAGCTACACTTTAATCAACTTTCGTGTTACATGACGCCGATGGATGACGAAATATACGACTGGTGCAAACATTATAATTCTGACGCACGGTTATTGTAAGAACATGACAAAAACGCTCATAGCGTGCTCGCGACCGTTTCGCTATCTCCACATAAGCTAAATTTGGTATCACGTGAGGTGAATAGATGATGATGGTAAACGACACATCTAAACATGAAAATCATGACACGGAAGACATGTACGGTATCATTTAGCTCCACCTCACGACGTTTGCTGATTCAAACTGACATATCAACACTTCACATTTGTGTTTCACATATCATCAATTCCCACTGTACGTGGGATCAGCTAATTTTTTATTCCATGTATACTTAAGAAGTCACACAGCCTTAATAAGGCACGGAAGCGATGTGTAATGAGGGATCTGTGTTCCGTAACAACTAAACTTAGTCGAACTTGTTGTTTTGTGCACAAGAGTTCGTAGGAGTGGCAGTGAACGAAGAAAAACGCAAGTACATGCTTCCCAATTGCTTTTCGATTCTTGTGTCGGGTGTTTCACCAAATTCCTATTGCCTCTGTTCATGTGTAGGTCAGCCAGATCTACTGGTCAATGCGTCGACGCGCATTACCTGAGTAAAGCACCCCGCCATGGTGGTGTACTGGCTAAGGTACTCGGCTGCTGGCCGGCAGGTCGCGAGATCAAATCCCGGCTGCGGCGGCTGCATCTCCGGTGGAGGTGAATGTGTTCTAGGCCCGTGTGACCAGATTGGAGTGCACAGTAAAAAACCCCAGGTGGTCGAAATTTCCGGAGCCCTCCACTATGGCGTCTCTCGTAATCATATGGTGGTTTTGGGACGTTAAACTTCACATATCATTTACTGAGGGAAGCAGTTTCATTGCGCCTCGTCTTTTAAAAGATGGAAACGCAACCTTGTCTATGTAAGAACAGTAATTTTCATAGATGGTAGATATAAAAAGGCACACAACACGAAATGGGGACCAAGAAAAAGATAGTTGCTCCTCCCTTTTTTTAGGGCTGTTATCCATCTCAACACCAACTAATCTAAACTGTAACTTGTTATCGACACCTTGATGAGGCCACGTGAGAAATCTCGAGACCTATCACGTATGAAGCGCCGTACTTTGTGCAAGTTAGCTTTCTCTATAATTTCAAGACAAGGAATTCAATTTTATTCTTCGAGTGAAAAGCCGTCGCAATGATTAGAGAATACGTTCCAAAGAAAGCGGTGCTCCCGCTTATAGTACGATAGTGCTGGACTGGTGACAGTCAATGTATAGCGGATACTGGACGGGACAGATCATAAGTTACATAACACACCCACAGTGCTGACGTTCAGCAATGCAGTTTTCCCCCAGAAGCTATCATCCTCTTTGCCCTCTTGGAAGCGCTATACACCGAATGCTGTGGATAACCAGCTAGCTCACTGTGCAACCCAAGTGAACTGAGTAGTTTATCTGTAAGGTTTTACGGATTCCGACATCCCAATTGCAGGTATTCTGCCTATAACAGTTGGATACTCTGATTTACCGGTATCTATGTGCACAGACTATTTAAAGAGAAGCTGTTTAGACAAGAGACAAGTCTGAGGAGTGTCAGGCAGAACCCACCACTGCCATCAGCATTCCTCCTCCCGAGCCATTTATCACCTCCGCAAAAAAATGAGGGACTCATAAGCTTCGCTTTCAAAAATTGAGCGTGATAGCGATATTCTGTTCTTAGTGCGTAATAGAACGACTTAGTGTGTAATTTTATCGTTTGATGGCACTATAGAACTGTAAATTGCGTATTAGTTTAATGTAATCGTAAAGTTCAGAGCAGCTTGCGTCAGCCAAAGTTTCGCATGCGGTTTCATTTTGTATAATAGGTAGCCTCCTTTGAACCACGAGCACACCATGAGCATACCTCACTTATTAATCAATTAATCAATATCACAATGGCTATGAAGGCGTGTATAATATTTTTAAATAAACTCAAAATCATGCTATTGAGCAAGGCTGGTCCGTCAAGTCCGTTAATCCCTGAGGCTTTGCATCGCTAGCACATAGCTGCCCACATTTTTAGGTACAAGTTACCATCAGAACGCTAGGACGGCTCCAATCTATTATACAGAATTGTTTGAGGAGCTGGCGTGCGTGCTGTGCAGAAAGAGCGTGAATTTCCTAATGTTTCAATTGCAGCTGATGGAAACGGCGAAATATTGAGCGCGATATATTTGTTCTCGGAAGTGAGACCTTCATATTCATCATTATTATCTCTTAAAACAAAACACCGTGACATGTTAATGGTGGCGAGAATCGCATCATCGTTTTCTCTTCTGACAGCAGCTGAAAACAGCTCGATGAATGGCACGTGTGATGTCACTGCTGTTCTATAAGTAGTCTGGTGGATTAGAACTGCTTGTTGCTGGAACGATCAAGTGACACCTTCTCGTTCTGATATGCTTATGTTAAAGATTACTGCCATGAGCTTCGTCGTTGTCACCATATTGTTCACTCATCAGTAAGTATATTGACATAAAAATATAAAAAATATACTTCTAGTGAAGTAGCGAAAAGTATTTTAGAGCAAATAAACAATTGTATGCTTACTCAACGAAAAAATTGTTCGTTCATCTGTGGCACGATGATCAGCGCTCTCAGCATATTTACCAAAATAACATTTTTTCACGCTAAATGTGCTTGAACCTGCACCTTCAGCCTCTGATGGCGAATGTTTGCACCCCTACAGTGGTGGTTAAATATGGCACATATCCAAACAAGGAGCATGAGCCCTTCGTCCATCTGCTAGTTCAGCTCGAAGTCACCGCTAGGTTCACAAGAGTTACTGGGCTGAAAAGAACGCAGCAAAAGCTCTGGTTGTACTATAAACACTTGTTTCTATGGCTATTTTTGTAGCTTTATTACGTTCCTTGTAAGTAGGGAGTCTGTCCTCCAGCTTAGCTCACAAAGTTATCGTTACAGGCTTCATATAGCTTCGAATTTTGTTATCCATGCGGGTAATGTGATAGGGCTGATGCTAGAAAGCCAAATGTTTAAAACGAGCAGTTTTTTTTTTGAAAGCTTGATAATGTTTACTGGTGAGTATACAAGACACAGATGTGTGGTTTTCTTGTTATTGTACGTACTCTACTGAAAATGAGAGGAAGGAAAGATCCAGGACAGGAAAAGACAAGATTGTTGCCAACTAGCAGCCGATTTAGAGGTGAGAACATTGCACTCCAAGGAACATTAGGCGTATGTGTCAGTCAATTTGATGTCTATACAGTCCTGTAGTTTCTCGTCCTCTTTCTTGCGCTTCCAGTTTTTAGTAGACTATGAACCAACTAGCACAACGAAAGATTTTAGTCACTGTACGTAGAACTGGGCTTAAGGGAATCGATGCGATCTTCTGGGTGCAACAATATTCACTGATTGTGTGCGGTCGCCTGTTAACTAATAAAGGCATGTATAATTGTGTGTGTGTTTCTGGGAAGAAATATTTTTGTTTATAATCGCACAGTTAAAATATTCTTATTCATATTGCTTTGAGGAAGAATAAAGAGATACTTCATCAGGCACATATGAAAAAAAGTTTTTGTTTTCAACGTGATACCTTAAGAAATGGCGCGTTAGTCACCGTAATGTTCTGATCAATTGCCAGTACCTATAAAAATGAAAAAAAGCAATCAATAGGTAAGAAATAAACAATCAGTATGAAGCCACACTGCAGGCGGTAACTCACGTGAGAAGCCCGTTTAAATGATTGACAGCTCGGCGGCTGTATTCAAGAACACTCTAGTGTAGAGCACTACACCGCGAAGATCTTTCAGAAATAGAAAAGGTGCAAAAATGCAGTATAAAAGGACCAGTCGACAAGCTCCAAATTTATTTACACCCCTGTAATGAGCTCAGCGATTTATGGAGTAGACCTCGGTGATCATGCTCTCCTAATATTACACCGCGTCAAGAAGCAGAGCCTCCAATTCGTAAAACAATTCCCTCGTTTTTCACGCACAGTGACACAGAGGAGTGGCTCCGGCAACTTTACGTACCACGCAGCTCACCAATTGGTCTAAACCAATCACGAAGACGGGTTGCACGTTTCCTTCCCTCTGAAAGAGACGAGTGATGAGGCCGTGTGAACATTTGACACCAGATGATACCGATGTTGTGCTTGAGGCTTTCATGATTTGGCGCTTCTTATTGAGATTCTTCGTTTCCTGGGAAAGCTTGCCAGTGTTCTGTCTAACTTCCCTACCTCCAAGTTTCACTGCACACTGCGTAATTATACTCGTCAGATTATCCTTCATTGTATCTACGCTAAGGGTGGTTTCCTCGCTAATAGCCGAGTACTTGTCCTGAAGCAAGACTCTGAATTCCTGTACTTTTCCTCTCAGTGCTAGCTCATTGATTGGCTTCTTGTGTATCAGTTTCTGTCGTTCCTTCTTCAAGTCTAGGTGAATTCGAGACCGTACCATTCTATGGTCACTGCATCATACCTTGCCAACAACTTCCACATCCTGCACGATGCCTGGGTGTGCACTCATTATAAATTCTATTTCGTTCTTACTTTCGCCGTTAGGGCTTCTCCATGTCCACTTGCGGTTTCCTTGTTTTCGGTAGAAGGTATTCAAAATTTGTAAATTATTGCGTTCTGCTAATTCTAGTAGTAGCTCTCCTCTGGTGTTTCTAGTACTGATGCCAATATCTCCTACTGCCTGGTCTCCAGCCTGCTTCTTCCCTACCTTTGCATTAAAGTCTCCCATAAGTGTAGTATACTGTGTTTTTACCTTACTCATTGCCGATTCCACGTCTTCATAGAAGCTTTCAAGTGAAGCGTCATCATGGCTGGATGTAGGCGCGTAAGCCTCTACCACCTTCATCTTGTATCTTTTATTCAGTTTAATTACGATACCTACCACCCTTTCTATATTGCTAAAGTGTTCCTCTATGTAAAATAGAAATGGCAGAGCTTTCAAAGTTGATTACTAGGCGTAAGTTATGCGATGTAAGAAGGCATAACATGGAGAGAATTGAACACGCTCTGAAAAACTGAGGAAGCCTTAAAGCAGTGAACAGGAAACTTTGAATAGGCAAAAATTGGATGTATGCACTAAGGGACAAAGAAGGCAAAATAACTACCAATATGGATGGGATAGTTAAAATAGCGGAAGAGTTTTACGGAGATCTGTACAGTAGCCGGAACAACCACAACTTTAATACTATAAGAACTAGCAGTAACCCAGGTGACACCCCACCAGCGATGATAGAAGTCAGAAAAGCTTTTGAGAGCATGCAAAGGGGCAAAGCTGCTGGTGAGGATCAGGTAACATCAGATCTGTTGAAAGATGGAGTACAGATTGTGTTAGAAAAACTAGCTACCCTGTTTTCCGAGGTGTCTCCCGACGGGAAGAGTACCAGAGTCTTCGAAGAACGCTAACATCATCCTAATACATAAGAAAGGAGATGACAAGGACTTGAAGAATTACAGGCTGATCAGCTTGCTCTCTGTAGTATACAAGCTATTGACAAAGATAATTGCTAACAGAGTAAAGAAAACATTAGAATTCAATCAAACAAAGGAACAAGCAGGATTTCGAACAGGCTACTCAACAATCGACCACATTCATACTATCATTCAGGCAAAAGAGAAACGCTCAGAATATAACCAACCACTGTACATAGCCTTCATAGTTTACGAGAAGGCGTTTGATTCAGTAGAAATATCAACCGTGATGCAGGCACTGTGGAATCAGGGCGTCGATTAACTATATATAAACATCCTGGAACTACAGGGGATCAACTGCTATCATTGTGCTTCATAAAGAAAGCAACAGAATACGAATCAAGAAGGGTGTAAGGCAGGGGGACACATTCTGCCCAATACTATTTACTGCGTGCTTACAGGAGGTTTTCAGAAACCTAGAATGGGAACAGTTAGGGATAAGAGTTAATGGAGAGTACCTTAGTAACCTGCGCTTCGCCAATGACATTGCATTGCTGAGTAACTCAGGGGACGAATGGCAACTCATGATTACGGAGTTAGACAAGGAGAGCAGAAAGATGGGTCTTAAAATTAGTTTGCAGAAAACTAAAGTAATGTACAACAAACTCAAAAAAGAGCAGCGCTTCGAGATAGGTTTTAGTGCACTTCACGTTGTGAAAAACTATGTCTACTTAAGGCAGGTAATAAACGCTGAGCCGAACCACGAGATTGAAGTACCTAAAAGAATAAGAATGGGGCGGAGCGCATTTGGCAAGCACTCTCAAATCATGACAGGTAGATAAAGGAAGGTATATAAAAGCTGTATTTTGCCAGTACTTAGCTACGGAGCTAAGCTATACTTAGCTATATATATAGCTAAGCTATATATATATATGTATATATATATATATATATATATATATATATATATATATATATATATACCCGCTAAGGTGGTCTAGTGGCTAAGGTACTCGGCTGCTGACCCGCGCAGGGCGCGGGTTCGAATCCCGGCTGCGGCAGCTGCATTTCCGATGGAGGCAGCAATGTTTTAGGCCCGTGTGCTCAGATTTGGGTGCACGTTAAAGAACCCCAGGTGGTCTAAATTTTCGGAGCCCTCCACTACGGCGTCTCTCATAATCATATAGTGGTTTTGGGAAGTTAAACCCCACATATCAATATCAAATATATATATATATATATATCTATATATATATATATATATATATATATATATATATATATATATATATATATATATATATATATATATATATATATATTTATATATATATATATATATATATATATATATATATATATATATATATATATATATATATATATATATATATATATATACATACATATATATATATATTATAATATATTATATACTATATACTATATATATTAGCTAAGCTATACTTAGCTATATATATATATATATATATATGCTACGTGTATGGAAATGTAGCTCCGGCACAAGCACTAAAATGACACCCGAAAGAAGGAAAACGACAACGTGCTTGTTGTGTGCTGGACTCTCGAGTTTCCCCGTTGGCTTGCATGACTGGGCGTTCTGTACAGTGTTAGCAAGACACGATGTCGGCGAATAAATCTTCCCTGTAACATCTTTTTGGTGGAAGGTGTGGAGTATTCATACAACCTGGCTTTGAATCTCCGCAATGGACGCCACCTTTGTACAGCCGCAATGCCTGAAACCGGCACTCAGGCCTCGCTGTCCCCGCCGGCTCCCTCACCAATGATTCCCTCCCGTCTTCTCAACCCTGGCACGTTTTCCGGTTTCGACAGCACGGACGTCGAAGAATGGCTCGCATTTTTCGAGCGCATCAGCAAGCACTACATGGGGTACGAGACGCTTATGCTGGCAAATATTCTTTTCTACCTACGGGGTACGGCACGTGGCTCGTATGAGGCGCATGAAGAATATTAACCAGCTAGGACATGTGCAAGTAGTATCTTTGCGACTTGTTTGGTAAGTCAATTGCACGTCAGCAGCCAGCTGGGAACTCGCGTCGCGTGTTTAATCATTGATGGAGTCGTACGTTGCATACATCGAAGACCTGCTGGCACTGTGCCGGAAGACTGACAAAGGCATGACGGAGGCGGACAGGATAAGCAGTGTGCTGAAGGGTATTGCTGACGATGCTTTCAGCACAATTATGTGTAAGGACTGCACCACTGTCATCATCATCATCATCATCATCATTTGTTTTCCCTTAAGGGCGCTGACGGGGCATGACATAAAGGGGAGGGGGCGAACAAAGATACACAAAGGCAATTACACACCAAGAGCATAAAGTAGGATACACTTCAAGAATTGGCTGTCGACTCCATCATATCCGAATGCCGACAATTTGAACAGGCTAAAAGCAGGTGGATAACCCACCCCTTCACAAGACTTCCGAACACCATTGCGACTCGTCATGCGAGAACTCTGAGACGCCCCGTCCACTTGCGCCTCCCGCCAATAATGCAAGAATGGTTCACCAGCAGCTAAAGGCCTTGGTACCCGCTTCCTACCAGCCCCCTGCGCAAGACAACTGGGCAGCAGTCTCACTTATTGAATCCGTTGTACGTCAGGAGTTCGCCAACCTGGGCGTGCATGTTTCCCAGCCCGACAGGCACATGCCGCCGCCCACCAGCACTCCTTAACGCTGACCACCTCGGTGCTTCACTTGTCGCTGCAGCAGCTTCAGCTCCTCGGTTTTCACCACGCTACAAAAATCCATCTGAGTGGCAAGACGACAGACCCAACTGCTTCTTTCGCTCTTGTGTTGGGCACATTTCCCGCCGTTGCCGCTAAAGAAGGTATTCCCGGTCAAGCTTTCCTCATGACTGCCGTCAGGATCGTGGACACAATTCGAAAACCGCTTTTTTGGATGACTATCTTCAGAAATCTTCACCTCGCCGTTAATCTCAACACTCTGAACCGTACTACGCGGACGTCGTCGCCCAGAGAAACTAGTCTAGCCACTCGCCGTCACCTCAGGGTCGCCCGTCATGCTCCCCTCAACGCCACCACTCTCCGTCACCGGCCTAATATGGTCATCCTCCCGGAAACTGACAAGTGCAACTCCTTGAGGTGGTGCTGAGTTGACGAATTGGACCGAAAACCTTCAACCGGCTCCAAATTGATGATTATATTTGGTGTTTATTGGTGCAAGAACCATTTGATGGCCAAATAGCGCAAGTTCATGGGACAAGAGATGTGAACAATGATTGTGATTAGCCGCTGTTAAGGGCCTTAATATTCTTGGTGCTAAGGTGAGTAAAAAATAGAAGTAATAAAATCACGGCCATGCAGTGAAAGGTGCGTTGTGTTAATGAATGAAAAAAGTTTGTGATTATAGAACCATCGTGGACATGTATGGCATTAGCGCAATCGCCTCGATAGTTCACACCTTTGAGTCCAAAGGCCGTGAGGCAAGTGCTTTGTTGAGTGTAGCCACCGCAGCGGAGACCTCTCTGCAGAGGTCTTGTTATGGAATGCCCGGGTATATAATATGAAACGTACGAACTTCTCTTAAAAAAACCTAAGAACAATTTATGTGTGAAAAGTGGTTCCCTACAGACGAACATTGCAGGACGAAGTGGTATCTGTTGTCGGTAAGTTAATGAAAGTGTTGTTTTCACATCGTGTCTTATTCTTAACACTGGATGATAATGTGAAGTATGGTGAGCGCTTCTCCACATCTATCACGCAAAGGTAAATCGCTACCAGCAAAAGAAATGAATGTGTAATGTATGTATTTTCTGTTCTTATCCTTGTAAGTATTACTTCTGTGTTACGTGATTTTTATACTGGCAGTCAATGACAAGTTGCGGCTTGATGACATGCAATTTACTATCTATGTGTGTGTCCCATGTGTTCTGCGAATAGCCCCTGAGCTTTTGTTTTAGAAAAGGTTTCAAGTCGAGTGCAGGAATAAGTAATAATGTATTGGTAGGGGCTTTGTTGGTGGATCCAGCCAGCTGGTCAACCAGAACATTGCGTTGTATTCGCGGTGTCCTGGCCCCAACAGACTGCAACATGCTGCTTGGATGAGTAGACTGGGCATAAGAGCGAATTAAGCGAGACAAGGGCAGGGTTTTTGTGCTTTTCAAGAGTTTTCCGAGCTTTTACTGCTCTTAGAGAATCTGCATATATTATTGCCTTCTGTAGTTTTATTTGTTTAATGTATTAACAGCCGCAAGTGTCGCATAAGCTTCGCCGGAGAAATGCTTGCATCACTATGCAGAACGCCGGATTCCGAAAAGCATGGGCCAACGGCTGCGTACGAGACAGAGGTGTTGGTCTTTCAGGCATCCGTAAAAAACTCAGGACATGTGCAGTTCTCTAGTAGTTCTAGGAAGTATGTCTGAGTATGTGCAATTGCTGTGTGCTTCGTAACGTCCAAGAAAGACACGTCGCAGTATGCCACCTGCCACTCCGGCTCCGAATTCAAGACGCAATGTAATTCCAGTTTTTTCATGGCTTCTCTGTTACTGCTCTAATCAACACTGGTGCCCAAATATCTGTTATGAGTTCTGCGCCTTGATTTTGCTTGTAAAAGGTTCTCACACCTGCAATTTTCTCTGTTGTTCGAGTTGCCAACAGAAGCCAGGAATCAGTGCTTGGCATGTGCACTGGACGCGTTACTGTTGCTGGTCACCACACTTCCGTTCTCTTCCGTGTCCTCGATGCTTGGCCACACGGACATCATCTTTGGAATTGACTTCTTAACCGCCCACTCCACCCTCAACGATTGTTCTATTGGCATTCTATGGCTTGAGTTGTCTATGTGCACCGATTTCAATCCTCAGACTCGCACTCACCTACGATCCGTAAAGTCTTTACGGCTGCTGCCCTAACTTCTATAAACGTTTCTATGCCGCCCTTTCGTTCGTTCCTGATGGAAACTATCTGGTGGCTCCCCTCATTGATTTGACCCTTACGCACCACATCGCACTACCATATACTATAGTGTTGCTAACAACACGGTGCTACTTCCTGTTCTAAAATTCTCCACGTCAACCCAAGTTCTTTCTCGAAACATCACTTTAGCCGAAATTTCCACCCTAGAATAAAGTTCAATTTCTTCTTTCACCCCTGACACCAAGTCCATGGCGAAAGCTGTCATCACCCCGCAATATAAGGCCTTCTTATATCTGGTGACCTCTTACCTTTCCAAGAAGCAGCACTCCGGGTTTTTTCATTTTCTTACAAGAATATATTTGATGTCGAAGACCGTCCCCTGGCCTGCACAAGCGCCGTATCCCATCGCATCGACACCGCCGACGCATGTCCACTTCACAAACGCCCTTACCGCGTGTCTCATGCTGAGCACCACGTTATTCGAAGGGAGGTAACGAAAATGCTCAGAAAACACGTCATTGAGCCTTCATTGAGTTTTTTGCCATCCCCCGTGGTCTTAGTTAAAAAGGTCAACAGCTGGCACTTTTGCGTCGACTACCGCCAGCTGAATCGAATCACAAAGAAGGACGCTTATCCTCTGCCCCGAATCCATATTTCGCTCGACTGCCTCCACGGTTGCAAGTATTTCTCGTGCTTTGACCTGCTATCAAGATACTGGCAAACTTCGGTCAACGAGCCCGACCGCGAGAAGACAGCAGTCATCCCACCTGACGGCCTTTATCAATTTAAGGTCATGTCTTTTGGGCTGTGCAATGCTGTGGCTACATTTGAACGTATGATGGAGTCTCTTCTCCGCAGTTTCAAATGGTCAACCTGCCTTTATCTGGACGATGTGATTGTTTTCTCGCCTTTCTTTGAAAGCCATCTGCCTCGTCTCTTGGCAATTCTTGACGTTTTTCATAGCGCTGGCCTCCAACTCCATTTATTGAGATGAGCATTTGAACGCCGACAGATTTAAACAGTTCGGCCATCTTGTTGACGCCATTTGTTTCCAACCCGACCACGACAAAGATCATGCAGCCCGTGAATTCCTGGTTCCGCTTTCCACACAAGATGTTCGCAGAGTTATAGGGCTCTGCTCATACTTCCGCCGCTTCGTCATCAACTTCGCAGATATTTCTAGGCCCCTCACGGATCTCTTCGAAAAGAATGTGGCCTTCTCCTGGGTGAGGACCGAGAACATTCTTTCGCTTCGCTGATGACCGCTCTCACACCAGCACCTGTGTTGACTCATTTGGATCCAACCACTCCAACAGAGGTACGCATCGTCAAGCGGGCATGGAATTGGAGCTATACTCGCTCAGATACAAAATGGCACCAACCATGTTGTACTCTACGCTAGTCGCCCACTGTCGCAAGCGAAAAAAAAGCTATTTCATCACTGAGCTGGAATGCATAGCCCTCTCCTAGGCCATCACGTATTTCGGTTTATAATTATACCAGTCATCACAGACAATCATGCGCATTTCTGGCTGTCAAAATTAAAGGACCTTACGGGAAAACTCGGCCGATGGGCACTACAATTACAGGAGTACACTTGCTCGGTTGTGTAAAAATCTGGAAAGCTGCACAGCGATGCTGACTGTTTATCTTGACACCCCTTCGATCCATCAAACTCCTCCGGTTTGGAATCCGATGCCTGCGTTTTAGCCACCACTGACTTTGTGCACGTGGCGGACGAACAGCGCCGAGATCCATTGCCGCTCTCTATCATTGACCGCCTTCAATCGCACCACAGCCAATTGAAGCTCCAGTCGAGCCGAGTGGGGTTGGACTTGCTAGGTCCCTTTGCCACTTCAACTGGTAATAAATGAATTGCAGTGGCCACAGATTATGCCACTCGGTATGCGATTACTCGTGCGCTACCAACCAGCTGCGCGACTGACGTTGCTGCCTTTCTGCTCTACGACATCATTCTCCAGCATGGTGCTCCATCCCACCTACTCCACGACCATGGTCGCTACTTTCTATAGAAAGTAGTATATCTCGTATGTTAGATGATCTACTTCCATCTTGTGCAACTCATCAGAACTTCCCCACATCTTACCACTATCAGACTAAAGGCCTTACGGAGTGCCTCAACCGCACATTGACAGCCATGCTTTCTATGTATGTATCTAGCGACCATACTGATTCAGACACAGCTTTTCCGTTTGTCACCTTCGCCTAAAGTTCGTTGAGTCATAAAGCAGCCGGGTACTCACCATTTTACCTACTCTTCGAAAGTCATCCCTTACTGCCCTTCGACACCCTGCTTTCGTTTAATCAATCATGATTTGATTCGGTATGTGGGGTTTAACGTCCCAAAACCACCATACGATTATGAGAGGCGCCGTAGTGGAGGGCTCCGGAAATTTCGACCACCTGGGGTTCTTAAAGTGCACACAAATCTGAGCGCACAGGCCTACCACACTTCCGCCTACATCGGAAATGCAGCCGCCACAGCCGGGATTTGATCCCGCGACCGGCGGTTCAGCAGCCGAGTACCTCAGCTACAAGACCACCACGGCGGGGCAACTGACCAACCATCCTCTACTTCGTACGCTCAGGATGCCATCACCCAAGCCCTCATGGACGCTTGCTAGCGCGCGCTCGGTTATCGTCGTCGCAGGCTGCATAAATGTTTTACGGACCGTCGACATAAGGATGCCGTTTATTCTGCGGGCTTTCTTGTTCTCCTGTGGCTCCCATCTCGACGTGTTGGCCTCTGCGAGAAACTACTATCGCGGTACGAGGGGCCCTACCACGTCGTTCGGCAGGTCACACCTTTGACCTATAAAGCTTGCGGGATCACAAAATTGTCGGCTGCTACACCCAGAACTGAAGTAGTCCTCATTTCTCGTCTTAAGCCCTACAAAGCCGACTCGATCACTTAACACGCTCCGAGATGGTGCCTTACCAGCCGGGGTGATGATACGTGCATGGAACTGTCACTCCAGCACAAGCACTGATATTACACCCAAAAGGAGGAGTATGACAACGGGCTTGCTGTGTCGTGGAATCTCGAGCTTCCGCGTTAGCCTGCATGATGGTGACGGTGCGCTCGGTACAGCGGCGTGAGCAAGACCCGACCCATGGTCGGTGAATAAATCCTCCCTGTAAATATGTAACTATATATATATATATATATATATATATATATATATATATATATATATATATATATATATATATATATATATATATATATATATATATATATATATATATATATATATATATATATATATATATATATATATATATATATTTATATATATATATATATTTCGTATAGGAAAGAAGACGCACGTACGAAGTTATTTTATTTGACGTTTCGGCCGTGGGTCCGGCCTTCATCAGAATGTTTCTGATGAAGGCCGGACCCACGGCCGAAACGTCGAATAAAATAACTTCGTACGTGCGTCTTCTTTCCTATACGAATAATATTTCCCGGACCCAGCATCACTTTGTTTTTGGTTTATATATATATATATATATATATATATATATATATATATATATATATATATATTATATCCCGAAGGAGACAACACAGTGATGGTGAGAACCAGCCGACAGTGTACATATAATTCATCCACAATGAATACATTTTCTGTAATAGTCATACCTATATTCGCGCTCACTGAGTTTTACCACTCGCAATCGAAGGAATGATGGCAGTTTAAGTATGCAAATCTGTATACGTAGTACAGTTAACTTCAATACTCTTTGTAAATGTTGTTTTTTCTTTTGTTTCAGATTACATGTGTCCAGCGCAGTTGGGTACTTTGCGCTACCAACTGTCTGCCATAATACTGTGGTAAGGTGTAATGCGAATAATGCAGCACAATTTTTTATTTGGATACTCTAAGGGTACGCAGGGCATTACATAGGGAGGGAGGGATTTATAAAGAATGGAATACAATCATTTTTTTGCAGCAACACGAAATACAGAATGCATCAAAGGAAACTAGAACTTTAAGGCCGAAACAATAACATTTCGCAAATAACTAGTAGCAATTCACAAATAAATAACAATTCACAAATAAAAAATAACATTTCACTAATGAACACAATCGAAGATCACTACAAAAACAATTAGGCAATCTATTCAAAAGTGTTATCACGCTCGACAAACGAGTGGAACACTGATTAAAAAGACTGATGATCGTTATAGTGGCAAGGCTAGATGGCAGTGAGTTCCATTGATCTATTGGTAGTGCAAGAGGTGAACTCCTGTATTTTGCAGTGTGAGCAAAAATGACTTGACCTTAGAGGCGTAGTCTAATCTAAACGAATGTAATGCGTGGGTATAATATAAAATCGCGAAAAAAGCGTGATGTTATGGTAGAAGGTGCGAAAGTACCATAACCGGGCGAGTGTTGTACGCAAGGCAAGTTAATGACAATTAAGAGTGGTTTTTAGTTTTGCGACACATTAAAATTGTGAAAAAAATAATTTACGTTTTCGCTGGATGGGTCATTTATTGTTATCATGCACAAGGTCCATAATCAGACAAGAAGTCTCAAGAGACCCCACCCAGATAACCTAAGCTCGGCCGCCCATCGCTCTCACTAATAAATAGAAGCCATGCCCATGCAACCGACAATGGTCTCCAAAGTCGGGGTCACCGCCGATTCAGCTCACGACATCAGTCAGGAGTGAGCGCCCGTCGAAAATGGGCGTTTGCGCCTTTGCTGCAGAAATACAGTGCATTCAAAAGCTGTATCCGATTATACTTACCCGCAACGTTTTCAGGGAATTTCCAATGGTATGTCATAAAATGCATCGACATTCGGCAACAACGTCGCAATGATTCTTAGGGTATCGCAACACGTCTCGAAGTCTGGCGAAATAGTGCCACATCTCATTCATTCGCACCAGACTATCTATCTATCTATCTATCTATCTATCTATCTATCTATCTATCTATCTATCTATCTATTTATCTATCTATCATTCTATCTATTTATCTATCTATCATTCTATCCATCTATCTATCTGTGTGTTTGTCTATCTATCTATCTATCTATCTATCTATTTATCTATCTATCGATCTATCCATCTATCTATCTGTCAGTCTATCTATCTATCTATCTATCTATCTATCATTCTATCTATTTATCTATCTATCATTCTATTCATCTATCTATCTGTGTGTTTGTCTATCTATCTATCTATCTATCTATTTATCTATCTATCGATCTATCCATCTATCTATCTGTCAGTCTGTCTGTCTATCTATCTATCTATCTATCTATCTATCTATCTATCTATATATCTGTCTGTCTATCTATCTATCTATCTATCTATCTATTTATCTATCTATCATTCTATCCATCTATCTATCTGTCTGTTTGTCTGTCTATCTATCTATTTATCCATCTATCCATCTATCTATCTGTCAGTCAGTCTGTCTGTCTGTCTATCTATCTATCTATCTATCTATCTATCTATCTATCTATCTATCTATCTATCTATCTATCTATATTGATCGATCACGTTAGTTCGCAGGCATTGAAACATTATCATGGTTTCAAACATGATGATGCCATCGCACGATTCGATAGGGGAGCTTATTAAGTGTTATGCTAATTGTTCCTTGTGATAGCGGTGTTGCCGCCGATAAGGAACGGCACCAACCTGTTATAGGGTGAAGAAAAGTCTAGCACAGCTTCACACTATTAGTACTGCATGAACAGCGGGACTGGAGGCTTCATTAGCCTACCAGCGAAATTATAGCCAGCATACCGGCTTTGAGATAGCCAATTAATCAATGTATATGCTGTGTTTCAATTCAGGACAGCATCGTGGACAGTCCACGCTGGCAGCTTTCGAGACAGTGTCTGGCCATAGCATTCAAGAAACTAAATGCCTCTAGATAACTAATGCGCGATAACATGCCAACTTGTGTCGAAAACACAATGCATAGAAAGCTAACAAAACCTAACTGTGGTTTCTTCTACTTTCGTGTTCAAATTTGCGAAAAACAGAACGAAGCTTGTCTTGAGAGCCTACATCGGGAAAACCTCGCCATCTCACAATGCGTAGTACCACGCATCGAGTCAAGCCATGTTAGTTTTTCGAAATCTGGCTGTTTTAACTTGTGTCGCACATCCCCATTATCTTTTTTTTTGAAGCTGACAGTCTTTCTTGGGTTACTTCGGCGCTAAAGTTTTGGTCAGTCTGTGTGTTCGTCTGCTTGCCCACTGAAACGATACCCGACACGGCTAAAATTCGACCAGATCCACAGCACCCTCCAATATTGCTCTGGCTTCGGCGTTCATACCTGTGCTATTGTCGAATAAAAAGAAAAAAACAGGGCATATATGAGGCACAATATTAGCACGCCAATACTACGTGGTGTGTATCTTCATACTAGACTCGGCATACATAAGTTATTCTAAGGACCGTATTGTATATCATGATGCCCTTACAATGCAACGCTATGCACAAAAAAGAAAGTGGTCTCTAAGCTTTGCTAAGACGACACGGTGGTGGCAACTACCCGTCGCCTTGCATTCTACACCTTATGACATCCGAGACAGGCGCGCACGCTGCCCGCTTGCCATATCAGAGGCCATTCTTTCGTTTTGCATAGTAACTGCCAGATGGCGCTCATGTCTCACACCGTATAGAGTTACTGTACATGCTAAAAGTAGCCCATGGAGTAACTCTAAGATCGTAGAGTGCCTCAATGCACTGGTTCACCTCCACTGCACGCAATGAACCAATGGCTCGAGAATGCCATTGACCGTTTTTTTATTGCGCAGAACATCAAATAGACGTTTTTGCACTCTCTCCAGACGCAGGATTATTGTCTTTCGCTGACATTTGCCTTGAAACTTGCAGATACGGGGTTCATTTTTTATTCCACTAATACCTCGAAAGAAATACTCTCATCAATGGTTTCACAACAGGTTGCGGTCTCTGCAAACGTCTTTTACAATTACTGCAATAAATCGTAATCACAGCGCATTGTGTAACAAAAAAGTAGCAAACCAGCCAACATATTTTTGCTCTGCAATCCCAACGCAAATCAGGTTGCGCATATAAATATTGTTTGAGTATATAGAAATGACAATTTGGCAGATACCACATGCCATCAGAACCAACGTCATACAACGCACGTGGACAGAGGGTGATAGTTGCGTATTTTTTTATCAAAACGTTACAAAAGAGTATAAACATAGTACAGACGTTATACGTAGAGATGTGTGTATGAACAGTAATATTTGCTTCATGTAACCAGTTATTTACAGTTACAAAGCGGTAAAAAGAGCAACATAGCTATCACACACAAAATAGCGTTAAGCAGGCGTTAGTAATAGCATTTATCCACACCCACTCTGAGCATCGCAGGAACTATATATGAAAAGAAGATATTAGCCTAAACATCGACATTGTTAGAATTATACCAACTTCATATGATTTGATCCTATATTTCAAAATTGGTAATGTAACTTTAAGTGCCCCGATAAGAATGACAGATTATGTAGTATGCATATTGTATGTGACCCAGTTTAGCTGTTGCAGAGTGTACGTAGGTCAATATTAACGATGCAGCGACGCGAACTGAGGGAACAGGCCACAGTGGTAACACCTTACTTATCATTGGATGTCGCCACTTGCAATAAACATTGTTGCTTTATTTGTGTTTTAAAAAAGCGCTTCTTACCTTCATTAACACCCAAGTCAAAAGCGTTGTGTCTCATCGAACCCTCGTTGACGAGTTGTACAGGTTGCCACAAGAAGTAAATTAATGCTAAATAAATTCTGCTCAGGTGTTTTTTGGTGCCCACAAGCAATACTGACTCGTCAGTGCAATTGTAACAGGGAGGTATTCGGTGAAATTTCGGCGAGGTAATTCTTTCAGAAGCAACAGAAAATCCTCCCCATTCAACTGTTCAGCGGGGGGATTCCAGGACCTACTTTTCTCTTTTCAACCGGCATTGATTACTCATTTTACGACATTTTACTCGCCAAACTTTCTGGGGCTGCACATGATGTAATAAAACTATCAGGATGAACTGCCTTCCCAAATGATAGCGGAGTGTTTCTTGTCCTGTTTAGAATTATTGACCATTGTTTCTCACCCATGTTCACATACTTTGACAGGGCAATATTCTTCAAATCAAGAAAGATTTGCATAGCAACAAAAATTGCTTCAGATTCATTACGCATAATTTTACCTAGGCTCGACAACTGTTCTTGGGAAATGACCGATAATCAACGTGCATGCCATATCTTTATGTACGTCGAGTATTTTGTGATAATTTTATAATTATCTTCATCTGGCCACTTACCTAGGGTTAAACACCAGGTTGTGGATGCTTTTAAGGCTCCTTCTGATGCTTGTAAGGTCACCTATGAAGTTCGATGCAACTGTTTCATCTGGTTTTATTGCTTTACCTAACTTTCTGGGATTGATGTTAGGCTGTGTCGGTATTTTACGTTTAAAATGACGAATGTCCTATCAGTGTCTGAGTCTGCGCTTTGACAGATAATTAACAAATCGATTATTTCGAGCCATTTTCAACATGCGATAAAAAAGATTTCTCCATCCCACGAAGGCTAGCTTTGGAATGCCAGCTCATACTGGTTATCATGGAGACAACGAGTTCAAGACTCTGGAAACTGCTGTTTTTTAAAGCTTATCGTGACACATTTTTACTTGAAAATATGAAGAGGTAAACAGGTAGGGGTGGTAGGCCAAGGAAACATTTATGAGAGAAATAGCTTGAAGTCCCACTTTAGGTAGATCAGATCTCACACAGTATAAAAATGTTGTGGAGCGACAGGTCACAATCCTGTATATTCAGTCCCCTGCAAACACTCGCTATCCTATGCTTAGGAGTGGCTCGTGGAAAGAGTAGCTATCTAGTTTTCACCACGAAACACGAGCGTTGTTTCAATAACTGCGTCACACATGGGGTTTACAGCATTAAGATCACCTGCGATAAGGTATGTATTAGCCAAACCATCTTTCCCATCAATGCCAGGCTACCAAAGCGTTGGCCTAATTTGCACTTAAATAATATCGCTAAGCCGGCCCGCAAGTGCCATATATGTGGTGACCACCCACATTTCAGTAATTTCAGCTACCTGAGAAGGAGCAAGAGCTAGAAGAAGCGTGATATAACGCAGGCATACTACATTAGAAAAAAAAGTAGTGAAAACTATCAGCACATTATCGTTTTGTGTCCTATCGATTCAGTATTTAGCAACCACGATGAGAAAGGTGATACTGTTTTCTTGCAACCAGTGAGGCCATAGGTGACAGTGTGGTACCGAACGTGTGTTGTGAGGTTTCCTTGTTGAACGCTTCTTCCCCATAAAGGCACAGTTGTTGGTTGCAGCGTTGTGTGCCTCCGCTTTTTTTTTCATGCGAGAAGATTTTGCTCGCTTTCCTTCAAGCATTTTGAGAGGCAGCTCCCAATGATGAGAAACGTTTGGAAAGCAGACGCTGGTGCCATGCAAGCAGCGTCCATAAAAATCCCACAACATGCAATGAAATTTTAAGCTCACACCTCCCTGAAACAACAACCTATAAAGTTGTAGCGCAGTTGTGCTCGGGCAGAGACTCTGGGACGAAAGTGTTCCAACAATTTGGTGAATTGAAGTTCCATAATTTTTCGCTTCATGTTATTACTCCAAAAAACACATTTTGCGCCTGACAGCTGCGTTAAGCCGGGTTGCGACTACACATTCCCTTATGTCATAAGTGTTGCATCGTGTATCAGATGCATATTATCCGTTTGCAGAGCTCTGCCTACAGGGTATGTTCACATTGGTTTTCTTGGTACCATACGTTTTTTTTTTACAAAGCGCTCATCATTCTTCTGAGTGGTCGTTGCGTGCTCGCTACAATTGTGAAAGCCAAGCAAGGTTCCCGTTTATGGCCATGGCTGGGTTTGTGAGGCTCAAGGGGAGATGCACCGTGCGCTCTCATTAACCCACGTCGCTTAAGCCCTCCAGTGCAGCAAAATACCTCTACAGGTATGATAGGGCACGACTTTCACAACACGCATGAATACATATATCTGGGGAGGTCGGAAGCTCCACAAATGGAAAGTGAAAACCGAAACTACTTTGTCCATTGGTCGTACGTAAGGTCGCATCAGTAGTTGTCGTAAATGTTGCGGGCCCATCAACATTTACGAAAATAACGTGACGTACTTTACTCTTAATACGAAAGCGCCTGAACAAGATCTTTGTCAACCACTTTCACAAGGGGAACGCCTTGTGAAAGCCTTCACAAGCGAACAATTCTGGAATGGCAGCGAATTTTTCTAGCAAAAGTTGTACTGCTTCGAAAATGTCTTCTGAGCACGCCATCTCGAAACTCGCCCGAGCCCTTGTTTCGTCTACCACACTGCGGCACTTTAGTCTGCTCTTTCTGCAGGACAAACCACGCCACACAGAACTGGTCTGGGACTCCGCCCACTCGAGTCACTATAACAGTGAGTCCGCTCGTCAACACACCAGAGGATTCGTTAAGCGAGTAGATGGCTCCTCTGAGTTGGACGCCCTTCTGCTGGAGCACCTTGTCACCTACCACGACATCACCCAACACTATCACCTCGAATTGTATGCCTACCCACCCCCTCACAATAGCCTTCTCAAGATGTCCCAAATCGCTTCGCGCATCCTCCGACCCACACCTTTCCGTGCCCTGTAGTGTACTCCTTCATACACACAGGCGTTATAGTTTCGTATTGCTGTCTATGTGGAGGCGTTGCCTGGCTTAACCCCATCCTCTGGGCTTACTCAAAGGACCTAACCCCCGCCAACCTCGTATCGCCACCCCTCACCGAGGAGCCAAGGGGGGCTTCTTTTCAGTACAGACCAAGACGAGCAGACTCGGGACCTAGCAAGAGCTGATGACACAATCGAGAAGCACGGCCTGGCAACATGAATTGCCTGCTAAACCTCCCCTTACACCCACAACTTTTAATTCGTAAGGTTGTTTCTCTCTCACTGACTCACTCATCACAATTGTCATTGGCCTTGTAGAAAAAGCCACGCAGAACCAGGTGCGTGCGGCTGCACAGAGACGTGTCTACATGCAAATGAGGCTCTCGGTAGTGATGCGGTCACATTCCTATTTGTAAATACTGATTTCTAATAAGTGTACTGTGTCGATAGTGGGCTCGTTGACGATCACCCGTTTCTGGTTATTGGTACGGTAAGGTGATACTCCGTCGACGTTATCGGAGCCACTTGTCATTTCGCTCTGCCGCAAATTTTGCTGCCTGGGTAAGAACGCATGCGCATCGTTGTTACCTGCAACAACTGTAGTGTTCTAGATGAGACGTGTATGATAGTCCCATTTCCAACATGGAGGGAGAAAAGAGCAAGAAGGTAGTGCTGCACAATGAAGCAGAAAAAGAACAGAAAAATGGAAATGTAGTATCTGAGACACGCATGCGGGAAGCTTCACTTCACGTGGGAATTCCCGATTTTGCCATAGTGCATAGGCTTTTGAATGCGTATTATCTGGATTGCTGCATAATAGATTTTCTGTTCTTGACAATACTGAAATTATACCTCACAGCTCTTGCTTTGACTGTGATCGTATCAAAAAACTATAATTCACTCGTTCACTGCTTTTTTCAGAGTTGCACTGATCCGCAAAATCCAGAACCCGAATGCGGACCGAACTGCCGATGTGTATACAGTGAGACCCCTGGTTTGGGTGGTAGAAAGTTGATGCACTGCTCAGCCTAATAAAAACTGGGTTCGACATGCAAGGAATGTGTTTGTACAATTGCTTTTGCTACAGGTATGAAGTTACGTCTATGCCTCTAATAAGCCGAGCTTACCATTTCTCCAATGAAAGATAGGAATAATAACATCGAAGAAAAATATACAGTTTGACATCTTGCACACGGTGGGAATCCGTGTTACGTGTGTAAATATGTGCTTAGGAGTGAGCCTAAGTGTGAATAGGAGGGGAAGAAACAGCGCTCGACGCGGGACGCAGGTTCCAAAGAAAGAAATATTTGCTCCAAGGAAGTGGTACGCCTTCTGAACTTCTGTAACCCTGCACTGGCAAATACCATGGCGTTTTGTCGTCAGTCAGCTGAATTTTATTCTAATTTTTGTCGACACGGCCTAATCAAATGTGAGGCAAATGGGACGCATTTTTTCTTTATTAAAGTTACGTACCAAGTAATCGAAATCGTTAAAGACTTTTTATAAACGAACTCCCGCTAAAACTGGCCCCTACAAGCGTCCAGATAACGTCACATAAAATACAAAGATAAGCTCCAGCAGAGACATTTCAGTTGGCGCTGCCTTGCAGCGTGAAGCCACAAACACATAAAGAAGAAAAGGAAACACTGTCGGCTGAGAGTAGACTTACTGTGTATGCTACTTTTAGGCAGCATATGCAGTAACCCTAGCCTAGAGCGGCCGATCGCGCTCTGCAGCCACGCACCGAGCCTGTGGCGGAATGCGAGCAAAGCGTATGGTGGGTTCGCTCGCAAAACAAAGTGGTGGTAATGCCCTTTTCTGCCGCAAGACGCCGCCAGCCTTATTTAGGCCACCGGCAATGTGACAGTGTCTGGTCACCTAAAGGAGCGCAGTTAGACCTCCTAGATGCTTCTCTCGCCGTGACCAGGGTTACTGTTGGCGGATACTTTGAGCCAAACTTGCTACTTTAGAACCCTGTCTGGCTAAGAAACTTTCATGTTGGCGCCATGACTACTTGTTCTTTACAGTAAACATTGGTTCCAGCGCATTTGTTAGGCAATTTTCTTATTATTAGTACGAGAAAGAACAAAGATGCTACAGGCCAGCCACTGCTTTCAACATTTTCTGAGGAGAAGCTTATGCGCAGGATGTCCAGCCCCAGCAGAAGGCTCGCACGCATTGAAGCATCTACACGCAACGCACACTGCGCCTGCAAAGAAGGCGTGGGAAGTTGAATGCAGGCTGGCAGACGCTTGGCTACCACGCTGCTTACGCTGCCCGCTATATGTTCTGACGTCAATTTGCAACGCTGATTCAGAGCGACCATTTTCGTGTAGGCTTGAGAAAAAAGAAGGCAAGATCTGCACCGAGAGGAAGCTAGTATACATATACGCTAAATCTAGTAATTTGGTTGTGTGGCTTTTACAAGAAAGAAAAATAAACACTAATTATCGTCTGAAGTTCTACTGACTTATTGGCTGAGATTTTTCTAAATAACTACGTCTGTGGCAAGAAGTTCTATTGCACAACTATTTCCAAGCTGACCTAGCGTGTACTAACCAAGCCGATATAGCTGCTGCACTATCTGGTACAAAATGTGGTTCGTGGAATGATCTGTCAAAAACTAAAGTTTCTTCTTGTGTCCTGGAAGACAAATAGTTTCCCAATTCACACTTGAACCAAGTTGCATTATATTCTGTCACTTGATGAATATTTCTCTTTTGTTTATATATCAAGCAAATGTAATATACACAGAAAGGCGTAATAGTATTTTGTTACGCAATAACAAGCATTACAGCCTCGAAATTCATCATTTATCCTCCATCTTTTAACAAATTATCGACGTTTTTGCCTCTTCTACCTATTTCAAAAAGTATACCACGCCAGCGACCTTTTCAGCATATTTATTTCATCACTCCCCTTTGCCTTATCACTTGAGTTATAGCTATTAGGTAGCGATTCTTTTATGAAAAAACTGAGGTTTTTCTACAGCCCGCAGCAGCAGCAAGTGACTGAAATCACTTTCGTTGCAGATCAAGTTTTGTTGAGGCAGGAACTACTATAGCAACAAGTACTAGTCTTACGGAGGTGTGCTCATTGCTTTTAGGGGCGAAGCTCCTTATAGCATCCCCTAGTCGGTCTGTGATAGCCGTCACTCAATCCAGCATACCACCCTAGTAGCGTCTCCCTTATCATTAAATACATGGCACTGTCCTTTATAGATGCATGCAAACTGCATTTGAGTGACGATATACTAGCTGGCGCTGTACGCGTTGTTAAAAACAGTGAACATAGGGCACAGGGGAGGAACAGAACGACGAGGATGCGCGTGCCACGAAGGTTCTTAGATCTACGCTGCAATAAAATGGTCGTCGAAACGCTCAGCTCTGCTTCATCTCCAGGCGTATCAACCCTTTGAAGCCGGTTTTCCTTGAAAAATCTTCAGATTTTAAATTGGCGCCAAAACCCGACCCGGTTTCAAAGAGGACCATGGAACACCTGCGAAACAAGAGAGCAGCTCGACGGCGACACAGAACCAAGATCACCAATGCCGTTGATGAGCTTCAAGCCTACGATGAATTTGACTTGGCGGGGCTTCGCACCAATCTTCAGC
>NW_023613760.1:0-49609 GCF_013339725.1 Rhipicephalus microplus
CAAATAGTTGAGGAAGGCGGTGACGAAGTAGTTTCTAGAAGGAAGGGGCGCAAACAGAAAACTGTGTGAAATGACTCACGTTCAGTTAACTGCAAATTGTTGATGCAGTCGACGTAAAATTGCATGCTTGCCGTAATATGAAGTTGATACACGTGTGAACAATTCAATAAAATTTATTAGGTGTGGATTTAGATTTGAGCATATTGTTTTTTGTCCAGCGTCCATCCTGTCTATGGCGCAGGCCAGTAAGTCTGCTTAACTGCACTGCACACTACCTTGGAGCACCAGAAATATGCGGTGGTCATGCCATTGGCAAGATCGCGTGCTGTTTTGTGTAAGTAGGAGTTTTCGTTTTTTGAGCTTTCTGTCAGGCATTTGTCGGCTGTCTAGAGTGCTGCCGACATTGGCTCAGATGATAATTTGAGAAATGTGCTGTTAAAGTATAGAAAAAGCGCATAACTAGCCTTAATACCCAGATGTTGGTCTATTTAGTGCTTGAATAAGCGCTATTCAGGCCAACTGTGGGTTGTAGCCGACAGCAGCTTCGTTTCCCTACGCTGGGCTCTCAGAAAGATATGAACAGTGCAGCGGGAAACTCGCCGTCATTCGAGCGCACGGCATCCGCGGGTCGTCTTTCATCCGCATCCTTTGAAAGCACGTGACGTAAGCACTGTGAATAATGAGACTTGCGTGTCATACTTCCCGCGGGATGCCTTTAAAATGCAAGTGCGAGTGGCAAATATTTTAAGGACTGGTCCCGCTTTACAATTACTGTGATGTAATGCATCGTGTGCCGCTTTAATGGCGGCATATGAGAGATCTTGTGAGAAAGACTCTTCGACTGCATACATTTACCGCGGTGCTGTTCACGATAGGTGACACGCGACTGGTGATGGACACGACGTGCCCATGGCTCTTGCAGTGTATGGTGTAAGCGTCACTCAAGTCCACGCGATAAGAAGGTCTGCATAAAGGCAAAAAAATTGCGATATGTTCGCTTAAAAAGAATGTCAATTTCTCTTAAACCATTCCTTGTAATAGGCTGTGAGACCATTTAGTGCAATAATGTTTGGTGTGTTGCGTGACAAAACCACTATATAAGTACGAGGCACGCCATAAAAGATGGCTGCGAAAATATTGGTGCTCTCGACCTCTATAAAGAACACTGGCATCTCACAGCGTGTGACGTAGCATTCTTCCTCGATTGAAATGTGAACACCAAGGCTTGGATTGATTCCGCGACTTTCGGCCTAGTGGCAGGTCACTTCTGACCACTGTATTATCAAGGCATGGCTCATTCAGCGCAACATTATTCCGTCATCGACCTATTACCGTAAACGCTTAACGACGGTAATACCTTCCAGTAAGTGCACAAACATGAACCAACGTTCAGCCCAAGTACACCAGTTGTTATCCCGCTCTAACGAACGTAATACCCAGAGGAGTGCCACTAACAGTAGCCAAGCTGTAGCCTGATTGGAAAGCGCAGCCAATTACGGCTGCATGGGATACCACAACTCAGCCGTTGAGCTTGCTAAAGAGGTAAGCGTGGGTATGCGATTGCATGCGTTATCTGACCTACTAAAGTGCAGAAGCACTTCCGGAAGCTATAGCAGGGGCGTTCCTAATTAGGCCGGGTACGTGAAAGGCAAGTCGCTTGTTACTAAGTGTCAGGATGGCATGGTGTTAAGCTCGATAACGAGTTTCGAGCAACAACCGAAGCCATGGTGGTAAGACTAGGCTGAGGGAAACCTTTCATCACGGGGCAAGCACCCTGTGTGTTCGCCCTCCATTCTACGCATTCATTCTATTGCTGTCTGTGGTTGGATAATGAGCTTCCGACCAGAGCAACCACTCGACCCCCGTTCTGTGCACGAAGGTCGGATGCCCGTCTGAATTCTTTGTTCGATGGTTTCTTTTTTCACTCTTGTAATACACTATATCTTGTTCTTGAACATGTATGCTGCTCAGGACTGATTGATTTCGGGGTTCGGTTAGAGATGCATGCGCATACGGCAATGACGACGATGAAACTTTTTGAACACATGCGAGCTCACACAGGAAGAGGAGACAAAGTGAGCTGAGGAGATGAAATTGAGAAGTTTGCGAATATATAGTGGCCGCAAAATGCACAGCACTAGGTTGATTGGCAGAACATGGGGAGGGGCATTTGCTCTGCAGTGGACGCAGTCAGTCTGGTGATGATGATGACGCCGGTGTCTGCACAACGTGCCATAAAGCGGTGATTAACTTAACGCGCCCATTAGCTTCTGCACAGGTCTCACTGTGAAAGCTAGTCAAACGTTCGAACTTATTACAGTCGTAGCATCTACCGATTCGGAAACACTGTGAATCTCTCACCAAGAACGGAATCTAATAAAGCGATAAGTAAAAGCCTGGAAAGTAAGAAAGCATGGTTGGAATGATTGCAGGTGCATGCGAAGGGCTACCTAACACTATTGCTAATAATGCGAACGCAATTAAATGTTATCTTGTCATTTTCTGCAAACGCTCCTGCGCCGATGTAATGTTTTATGACATCAGGTAACAACCCATGTTCTTAAACTAAAGCTCTCTATTGAGAAAGTTGTGAGAACAGGCTATTTGATTGCAGTTACGTAAGTCATGCGGGATCAGATGGTCATCAGCCTTGCTGTGGCCAGGCAAATCCCGTGCAATGGTCCCCGCCAAAAGCCAATGTCCCATTTGAATTTGTTGACAAAGACAACGTACTTCCAGTAAGACCAAATGGGAAATTCGAAGCACTTTCATTGAACAGAAACAAAGTACTGCCAACCGGTGCATGCGATGGGCCAACTTTTTTAAGCATCAGCACGAAACGTGTGACCATTTTTTATTGCATGCTTTAACCCAAATGATGCAGCTGCAATAATGCCAGCGCCTGCCTATCAGTCGCTATTAGAAACTAACTTCGACATGTGATGTCGCGTATATGCAGTTGGATACTCTGTTTCTTCTGGCCAGGTGGCGATGTTTTTATTATTATTATTATTATTATTATTATTATTATTATTATTATTATTATTATTATTATTATTATTATATCTGAATGAATAGTTCGAACTAAATGAGTATATATAAAACGGATGTACGAAAAAATGGCCGCCTTTGCAAGATGTTTGTCCTCATGCATTTGCACCCCTGCTCGACTGCTTTGAATAAATTAGAATAAGGTGGAACCTTGAAGGCGCCAGAAAATGTGGGAACTGGAGGCCGTAGCCGTGTTCAGTATTAGTGTGAACTAACTCCTTAAATGTATACGATGTGAGGGACAACAAAGTTTCGCCTACGCAGCTGGTGAGCCAATTTGCCCTGACTTCACGAGCTCCATGGCTTTTATTAAAGCGAAAACCGTGATTTCTCCCGAAACTTGCAAAGTCACTGGCGCTTTCGCAGCGTCCACACGAAATGATTCAAAAGCAGAAAATACCTTCAGCTGCCGATATAGATGACATTGAAATGACTTTCAGCCAAAAGCCAGAGCCGTTATTCGGATATTCAGACAAGGTTATCCGAACCTTCATACGAGATTATCTGAAAAAAAAGTTCATCTACGGCCCCGAACCATTTTAGTGTTTCAGCGACAAACCTTAATACGCGACCTTGCCTCTGACCTAGGTGTCATGTACGAGAATGGTTTGTAGATGTATTTCGGTTTTTGTAGAGTGCTGCCCAGAACACATTGTACATATCTATCGGTTTATGTAGAGCACTGCACAGAGCGCTTAGTAGGTATATTTTGGTTTTTGTAAGGCACTGCACAGAAACCTTTGTAGATATCTTTTGGTTTATGTAGAGCACTGCACAGAACGCTTTGCAGATGTCTTTCAGTTTATGTAGAGCACTGCACAGAATGCTTTGTAGATATCTTTCAGTTTATGTATAACACTCTACAGAACGATTTGTAGATATCTTCCGGTTTATGTAGAGCACTGCACGAATGTACATCTTAATCACCGAAGCATTCATAAAACGTTGTTGGTTAAGCCTGGTTCTCTTTATTGCTAACCTGCCTGCACGCTCCTTAGTGGCAGAACCTGGGGAAATCCATCGAAAAAGATTACGCGAAACCAAAAACTCGTGACGCAGTATGTCTGAGGTTTTAATGGCCCAAGGTTCCTCACGGGCATGGCGCAAGCTTACGAAATCGTTGATGAATAAAAAATGACTTCATTTCCTTGGTATTTCAGGTGTGTAGCTTTCACGATTGCTTAGTATTCAAATTATTTTGTAGCCTTTTGTTGGTTCACCGCTCTTCAGAACTCTCAAATAACGCTTCAAGAAAAGGCGCAGTCGATGAAGCCATGCTTTGCTTTCATCTAATTTTGTTTTCTATGTTCTCAAGTGGCAAATCCTCGTTTGATCTACCTTTACAGTACGCACAAAAAATGCGCTATTTTTACGGAAGCTAAAACGAATATTGTGAAGTTATATTGTCTCCTAACCGTGTGGCATTAGCGCTGACGACTCTTTTCTGGATGCATGATTTTTTTTCGGCAACAATTTAAAATGAGATGGCGAAAACGAGGACCATCCGAAGTCACTATTTTCTTGCCATTATCCGTAATCGCATTGAGAATTTCGGTGAAGAAAAATTCACGTATACCTTTTTTAACTTCTTCCTTCAAAATGGTTAATTGTTGTTGTGTTGCAGTTGTCTTGGTTAAGCCTTTCAAGGTGATTTTTTTAATTGCAGTTCGAAGTAAAAAAAAAACACTATATACTGTCTCGGAGTGCTGTTATGCATGGAAAAGGGCATTCTAACTATGCGGTCGATTTGGGATGACTAATTCACTGAATTCCGACAAACAACGTGAAGAAAGGAGTGCATGAGTATTTATCGCGATGACAATGAAAACTGCGACTGGATGAGCGATGAGAAAAAGGATGTCATTCAACGTTTTCACTACTGGATTGCAAAGTGCATCATCTGCGCACATTAGCTTCACCGTCACAGATAGTGCCCTAGATTGTGTCCTCAAATCACAAAAATCGTAGGCTCTCCGTTTGTTCAGTCCCATGACAAAATAACAGGCATTCGTTTATCTGTCACTAAGTGAAGAAATATTCAGTTACCACTTCATTTAACAGCATTTTTATGGCCCGACAGATGTGGTACAGAGAGAGAAAGAAAAATCTTGATTATATTTCTGATAATATCTGAAATCACTAGCCTGGTTTACTACCTGGCTTGCTACTCTAGGGGTGTTGTGATATCTATGATATTTTCAATTATCGCATATGCCCACGAAGAGTGCATACTGTCATAAACACACATGCAGGCACAAACTTAGTCATTCGCGAACCTTCGTTGCACTGAGTATTTCTCACTAACACCAAAAGCGCTATCATTTTACGCAGTGCACAACCACTGTCGTACCACAGCCCGTTTTCAGGTTCAGGCTGTTTTGCGAATAGCGGACTGCCATCATAATTTGTCGTTCTGTGTCGTAACGAGAAGAGTCGGAGGGCACGTGCTTTAGGTATTCGTGGGCATTGCATGCGGTGCACGTGGGTGAGTCCAACGACTGCCTTATCTTGTGCTTGAGATATCAACGTAGACCATCAACAGGTGAATGCAAGTCTCATCTTGCTTGGTTAGTCCTTCTCGCGTATAGTAGCTGCATGTTGGGTTTGTTCTGTGCAGAGGCCCATAGTCGTTACGTGCCTCGCATCATATTGTTTGCTGCAGATTTTGCGAGAACGAAAAAGGGCACTGCACCTTTTCTTTGAAAAGGTAAGCGAACTGAGATAATTAAATCGTAAATATTCTTTGTCTTCTCATATCTTGAACACGACTTGTATATAACGTTACTAATTACATCAAAGCCGTCCCAACATATCAATTGCAAAGAAGTGAAAGGTGGCATCGTTGTTACTAGCTAGCTCAACGCCTGGCCAGTATTTTGTGCAGTAAATAGTATCCAGCAACGGTTGTATAACACAAAATGTTAATTTTCCGTTCGCCAATAGATCAGAAGACAAGTGGTGCCCCCTAAAGACTGTTGCTTTTACGCATACTGCGCAGCGAGGTTTCATGAAACTCAACACGACTATCACTTGTACACCACCGCCCACCGGACCGTATAATAGCGGGCATCCGACCGTTGCACGGCGTAGCCATGCTTCGCGTCACTTCCCCGTCTGTAATCGCGCTTGACAATGTTCGATGCTTCGATTATTGAAGCGCTCTGGTCAAACTGAGGCCCAGCGCTACTGCCGCAGTGAAGCGAAAGTAGCAAATGGCTGTACATTGAGTGGGTTCGTGCCAAACTTCATGGGCCAGAGGGTTCGTGCCAAACTTCATCGGCCAGAGATTTCCGCAGGGATCTGAAATATCGAGCGCACTTTGCCCGTGCTATAACCGCATCACGATAGAGTTTTTTTTTGGGGGGGGGGAGGGGAGGTGGGCATTGATTAGAAAACAAAAAAGGTGGCGCAAATATACCCGATCTACCGGCAAGTTCGCCTTAGTGCATAGCATTCAGAAGACTTGACGCCATAGGTCGGTTACAAATGAGAATCTGAAGGTATGCGACGCTGAAAGCTTAGAGAACAGACTAATAGAATTGAGCTGTACAGCGTGGTAGAACTGTACCTCCTAAATGTTGTAGGCCCGTGTGCTCAGATTTGGGTGCACGTTAAAGAACCCCAGGTGGTCGAAATTTCTGGAGCCCTCCACTACGGCGTCTCTCATTATCATATGGTGGTTTTGGGACGTTAAACCCACATATAAAAAAAAGAACTGTACCTCCTGCCGTGGTTGTTTAATGAGTATACACCTTATCTGGTAGAGATGTGGCTTTGATTGCCGTTCAAAGGGGCTGCATTATTATGGGGGTGAAACACTATGATATTTGTGCGTTTATATTTTTATGCACGTTCAAAACTTTGAGTGGTGGAAACGGATCCCGATTACCTGTCTATGGTGTTCCTCGTAATCACAGTCTGGTTCAACATACCAAACACCAGAAATCGCTAATACATTACAGCAAAGCTGTTACGGACAAGCGTTGCCATGTGTCTTAGATGAAACTTGTCATCACCTTGAATTCGCAATCACTCAATGAATGCCGAACCATTCTCTACAGGTGGTCTAAATAGGGAAGCCCAAATGTGTCCACCAGCTCTGCTGTGAACGATACTTGCATAAGATATCGCAAGCTGAGCTAATTTTGTGTTGCTGCAATTTTTAATCAAATTTGCGGAAGCTATGTTTGTTTTCATATACCTCGCTCTTCGCAATCGACTATAAGTTAGCAAGACACCCTGTGTTCATTATCTTTCTTGCAAAGCTAAACCGGAGGTGTGGTGAAGAAACCTGCAATTAAGAAGTATTATTTTCATTGGTGGCAGTTTGCTGATATAGTTGGCAAATCATTCGATTTAAACTTCTTCAAAAGTTAATTCAATAATTATATATTTATGGCACATCAACATTATTCGTTAAGAATAACCTCATGTGTAGTAGCATTTGAATACCGTAATCATGAAAAGCTGGGATCTTTGCAGCTCCTTTTAAATGAATCACTCCTATATATTCAGAATATAGAGACGTGTGAAGCTGAGGCATACGGAATAATATTGCTTGCTTGAAAAAAGAATTATAATGAGCAGCAAATAATGTTTGTATATGATTACGGCACCACGAAGTTAAGGGCGTTTTTTCAATGGTAAACACAATATATATGCCTGTTAGCTCTCAGAAACGTGGTGCGGTCATAATTACAAGTATCTAGCATGTTGTATGGACGCCCTAACAGGACAGTTGACGCCTAAATACCTCGATGAGGTTGAGTGGTTCATTACGCCGTTTGGACTTCCTTTTTTTTTCATGCGCACGAATTAGTCGCATAAAAACAAAGATAAAGTGTAAAAGTGAAGTATTACTGGCAGACGTCCACACCTACAGAGTGACAGCAAGAAGGAATGCTCGAACGTACAGTGTGCGAAGACTGGTTTTAAAGTACCAATGGGGATAACAAAATATTATTGCCTTTTTGGTGGGCTAATGGCCCCATTATTAGCGCCCGATTTATAAAGAGCCATCGACAGCAGTCAGATTAAGAAGGGAGCTAAGAACTGCCTCAAATCTGACAAGTGAACCTTGAGAAAGACTGGATGGCATGCCTGATGTGAGGAGGCTATTTACATTTTCGCGTTCGCTTTCTGCTTCGGCACCTCGGCTTCTTTCTGCTATTTAGAGAGCGGAGAATGTCGGCCCGGGCTAAGGATTGTAGGTAGCAGTGATTTACCCAAAGACCTTCGGGACTACGCCCTCGATGACGGTCATCAGGGAAGCGGCCAAGCGGCTAACGGTCGCGCTGACGCGGGACGTCCCCGCCTCTTTCAGGGGAACAGCGCGGAAAGCCAAATGCGATAGCACACCATTTTCACATCCTGCAAATGCGCTTGCAATGTCTGGTGCTTGCCAAAAAAAGAAAGTAAAAAGGCAGTTGGCAGGGGATACAGTGATTCACTGAATGAGGATTTGCCCAGCCGGAGAGCATCATGTATTTGGAGCAGTACTGTGGTAATCTTTACGACGCCATCACTACAAAAAAAGGAAAGGTTGGGATTCCTGCAGCACCTATGTATTCATTTTGTTTATTTTACGTACTGCAGCCTCAGTGAGGCTATCGAACGAACGGGAAATGAATAGAACAACAACAACTAAAGCAAATCAGTGTTCATTAGCAGGTCAGAAATTCTTGAAGTGGTAGAGAACGAACACTTCAGGGCAGCAAATTAAAGGCTTCTGTAGTTGAAGGGAAAAAGCGGTATTTGAACATGTCAGCGTGGGTAAAAAAGAGTTGTAATTTAAAGGCATGGTCACTCCTTGTGTCCGAAAATCTGGAAAATTATATATAAATTTCGAAAGCAACCAAATGAAAAGAATTTATTAAATTGTGCGGAAATTTTGGCATTCAACGTTGCGGTGCTTCGCAAACGTAGTGAGACCTAGCTGGGGAAGAAAATTCCTTAGATAAAAATCTCTGCCATATCTCTCGCATATAACGCGCTAATCTCTTTTGCCAATAAATTCTAGTTTTTGATATTCCATTTTTTCATGGTGGTTCCAAACAACACTATCATATTTGAGAATGGGACCAATAAAAGTTTTGTAGGTAAGCATCTTAGTTTCCAAAGGAGAAAAGAGTAGCGTGCGACGTAAATATTTTAAACTCTTAAGGGCTTTTTTGCGTTTGAAATCAATATGTTTGGACCATGATAAATCTGAGGCATAATGATACCGAGGTACTTCAATGCGGACATTCCTTATATACTAACATTGTGAAAACCGTAGTCTGACGTCAACGGGCACAAACGCCTGGTAAATACCATAATGGCTGTTTTGGAGAAGTTAATATTCATTTCGGAAGATTATGACGAGCTAGTAAATTGAGAAAACGAATTGTTGGGAATGGCATGGTTGAGATTTACAGTATGATACAGGATGCAATCATCTGCGCAAAGGCCTATTTTCATGTAAGTGTGCAAGGGTAGGTCATCAATATAAAGCAGGAATAAGAGTGGTCCAAGCACAGAACCTTAGGGAACTTTTGATAAAACCAACATGGAAGGCGAGTTACCAGAACTGAAGCACACACAGAAGAAGAAGCTCCGGTTACTGGTGTGAGGAGTCAAGCAAGAGCTGTTTGTGGGACTTGTCCGGAACCAACCAAAGACTGTCAGTGAATTTCTTACCGAGGCCACGACTATAGAAAAGGCGCTTGAGATGCGGACAACGCCGTACAGCCGCTGCGCCTCATTTAACTTCGTCAAAGCCTTCAGTACCGATGCGCTGCGTGAGACCATTCGGCCAATCGTGCAGGAGGAGCTGCGCAAGGTGTTACCTCAACGCAGCCTCAAGCTATTTCGATCACCGACATTGTCCGCGAGGAAGTTCGGCAGTCGCTTGGAATCTCGTACATGTCACCGCATCGTCGGTACTCGGCAGAACACTGGCCCAAACCGAGGCTGGTCACCTAGCCCGTTAAAAAAAACTAAGGGCAGCAATCGATGGAGGTGCGGTTGCTGTAGGATGATCTACGGAAAATCCTCCGCCAACGACGATGACGGGACGATGCCTCAAGAACCTGCCGCACCCCAAACGTAGCTCCGATGTCGATACTTTGCGGCTAGCATAAGACCTGACGATGTAACGTGAGGCAACGAACTAGCGACCTCGACGTCGTCATCGAGTGCCACAGCGTTACAGCTCTCGGCGGCACTGGAGACTATTCCGTCTTCAGTGGGACGTTCGCAACGAAGTTGAAGAAAGTTAAGGCTGCCTGGGAAGGCACTGAAATCCGTACAGCTGGAAGGCACCTAATTATACCGGCAGCATTGTGCACAACCAGAGTCACCATTAGCTGCCAAATTTACTTCGCGAGCTTCGCCGTACTGCAGCATTGCTCGAGAGATGCCATACTTATTTTGAACTTCTTAAGCCTTCATAGGGCCGTCATCAATGTGAGAGCAAAGTCGATAACACTATTCACAGAAACAGCACTGCCACTGTGCTCGCCGCCAGGAAGCGATGCCTTGAATGCGCTGGAAAAACAAGTCACCATACCACCTCACTCAAGCCTCATAATTTTCATCATCACTTTAAAACCAGAAGAATCAGCACCTGTTGGTCAACCAGAATATTTGCGTGGCATATTTGCGTGATATGGTTCCCATGCTGGCTTGACTTAAGTGGCAGACTTGTCTCGTATACTTGGACGATGTTGTTAGGTTTTGCATAAGCTTTAACGAGCGTGTCCGGTACCTCGGCGCTGTACTTTGAGCAATCAAGACCTTCAAACTTACTCTGAAGCTAGAAAAGGGCCGCTTTGCGTCCGAGAAACTCAGCGGTACGCCCTGACTCCAGATTACAACCACCATTGATTCTCTCCCGCAACCCATGGACAAGAAGGCCATGTGGCGATTTCTCGGACTGTGCGCATATTACAGGCGTTTTGTCAGAAATTTTGCCCGCATCGCCAAGCCACTCACTAACGTTACAAAGACTGACGTTTATTTCAAGTGGGAAACGCCGCAGGAGGAAGCATTTCAAGCCCCGCCGCGGTGGTCTAATGGCTAAGGTACTCGGCTGCTAACCCGCAGGGCGCGGGTTCGAATCCCGGCTGCGGCGGCTGCATTTCTGATGGAGGCGGAAATGTTGTAGGCCCGTGTGCTCAGATTTGGGTGCACGTTAAAGAACCCCAGGTGGTCTAAATTTCTGGAGCCCTCCACTACGGCGTCTCTCATAATCATATAGTGGTTTTGGGACGTTAAACCCCACATATCAATCAATCAAGGAAGCATTTCAAGAACTAAAACGACGCCCCCATAACTGCTGGTGCTTGCACATTCCGACGTAGATGTCGACACGAAAATCCACACCAACACACGCAATTGGGCCTCAGAACCGACCTCGTGCAGAACATTGACAGACTTGAAAGGGTAATGAGTTATATGAGCAGGTCACTATCTAAGGCAGAAGTCAACAATTTCACGACCGAAAAGGATTGCCTTGCCATCGTCAGGGCTACCTCCAAGTTTCCCCCTACCTCTACCTCTACGGACGAAATTTCAAAGTTGTGAGCAACCACCACACCCTCTTTTGTGTAGTCAACTTGAAGGACCCTTCAGGTCAGTTCACATGATGGAGTCTGTGACTTCAGAAATCCGACGTCACCGTCATTTAAAAATCGGAGCGAAGTCACTCGGACGCCGACTACCTGTCTTGCACCCCTGTTGACCCACAGCCGCAGGACAACGATGACGGCAACTGCTTCGTGGAAACCTTGAGCGTCGATGACTTTGAAGAACTACAACAAGCCGACCCTGAAATCAAGGGCTTTATAGAATACCTCATGGGAAAGGTTGTCGTGTTTGCCAAGGTATTCAAGCGAGGACTGGCGTCATTTTTTTTGCGTATCGGCACCCTCGCCAAGAAAAACTTCTCGCCATGTCAGGTAAACTATACTTCATCGTATTACCTCCTCGTAGTTGCTGGTTATAAGCTGTGTTCAAAGAAACTATTCACGCCCAAAAACTTCTATATTGAATCCACAAATCTGATTAAATAAAACAAACCAGCTATTTAGTACCCTGACACTCTCACTCTTGTAGATTATTCCTTGTTTCCCGAAGTCTCATTCTGAAACTGAGTTGTCATCTTGGATACGTATCTCCACGGTCATATTGACTCTGGGCAAAGTAAGTTTCTAAGAGCTAACATTCGCGCAGCAAAGGCAATGAATGCAAGAATTATTTACGAGTTCGACAGCTGTACACGTGAAGAATGGAAGCCCAAGGCCATGTCAGGACTCTTTTACTGTCGCAAGACCGACAGCTGCTGTTCGCTCTATTCAGAGTGAGCATTGCAGAAACGGGCTCCATTACCTTCCTTGAAGCTAGGGTTTCATGAAGCGTAACCGTTTCTGCTGGCTATCTACGTTGAAGGCAATCGCGATTGCAGCGATAAATAAAGCGCAGGGTGATATGAGACTGCTCAGCGCCGGCCTGCGTGTTGTCATTGGCTTATACCGCAAGGCGCTAAGAAAAGGCGAACTTGCGACGCCGTAAGCCACACCTGGTGACTCGGTTTTCGAAAAAAACACACAGATATCATATACAGGCGCGGGAAGTATGAACTGACGTTGATGTTTCTTCCGTGTCCTGGTTGCAATAAAACCAGTATTTTTATTGTTTCTATCAGAGCCGCCAGTATACACCGCCGTGCTCGGTGGATATGAACATCGAAGGTTCGGACTCGGCGCCCATTCTGACAACGACTGCTACGGCTTTCATTCAGGCGGGTCGGACACCGTGTTACCCACTCTTTGCTTGCATCATGGTCAGATCAATGGTTCACTTGACAGCATCGGGAAACGCCGCAGCATATGGTAGAGCATGAAGATTGGGCACAACTCACAGCTGTCCACTGTGCCTGCGCAAAAGTCATTGCAGCCACAGGCCAGCGAAAGAAGCGATGTTGGGTTCAGATGTTCTTTTTAACTATTGTGTACATCAATCTACTTTCCTGTCATCATTCCTTGACAATATCTTTGCAGTATGTTGCCACCTGCGGAAGCCTTTCGCCGCCACACCGAACGGCATTTTATGACTATAACTGGTGAGGCATGGCGCAATACCGTTGCAAGCACACTAAATAGACAGATTTAATATTATTAATAATGTATTTATCATTATTGTAACAATATTTATTATGTTGGTGTTGTTGTTGTTGTTGCTGTTGTTAAGTGTTTTGATATAATTAGCCAAAACCACTATATGATTTGAGAGACACCGAAGTGGAGGGCTCCATTCATCATTAATTTCATCTACCTGTAAGTGAGCATCGTACCCGCAATACTTCCATGGGGGGGGAGGGGTAGACTGACAGACTTAGTGAGGCAGCCACTACAGATCTGTAGGGACATGCGCTCAATGGTGATGACAGGTTCCTCCATCTGTAGAGCTGCTGCAGTGGCTGGCCAAATATATGTGCACCACTAGCGGGACTAGCTGGCAGTCCTGAGTGCACAACTATAGAAATTTGCGTTTAGCGTGACCGCAAGTTGTGGTCAGACCAGTGTTCGCGTAGACAACGAGCAGTGAAGCTTCGGTGCCCATAAGCACAAGTCTTCGGTGGTACCAGCTGTACAATTGATGCCGTTGGTTCTGCGGTTTTCATACCTAATAGAAAATTTTCTAAATTTTTTCATGTTAGTTAACTGGAAGGCGGTAACTTCTGTTAGTTGTGCAATTGATTGAAACATCGATATTTTATGTGTGCAACTATATAACCCCAGTTAACGCGTCATGGTTAATAAATATCGCATACTGGTCCACCTTTGAGTGTGATGGCTTTTTATTCGCTTTGACGTTGTTTTATAGAGGTTTATCTAATGTACATTTCACTTCATGAAGCCTTGCAGTAACTTACGTGAAAATACCATAACGAAAAATACATTTGCACATCGGAGCGTGTGCAAAATTTCGGAGAGCATCTATTAAGGTATAGCAGCCACATGCAACTCCACCTCGCGCATACTATCTCTATTTTATACTACTCTCGCGGTTAGCACTGGTACGACTGAAGGCTTCGCTGAAAAGAGTGAACTTGTATTTGAAAGAAAATAGTGGTTATTAGAAAAAATGTTTATTAGGGATAAAATGTGGTAATAATGCATTTCCTTTGAGACTCGAAAAATTACCTGCATGCAGCAGTCAGCCACTTTATAGGACACCTCGCAGTGCCGATATGATTTTCCAGAAAAAAAATAACGCAGTATCGTCCGCTTACAACACTGTTTTTGACGTTCGTAGAAGTTGTTGGATATAATTTGTAGACAGACAGAACACTAGAATTCCTAAAGCTCAACAATGTGTTACATGTAGTTAATGTTATTGTGGAATAACTTAATGAGGTCAACTACTTCGTTTTTAACAAATCGATCGATAACTGGAACTACAATCAAGTTATCTCTTATTCCACGGGAATGCATCGCTTCATTACTACCTGGAATGACTTGCGGCAAGAAGGAGCTCAATATTTTTTTGAGTGCTACTGATGCGATGTTGTTTGCTCTCAGAGTATAATTAAGCTACTATGAAAGCATTCAAAAAGTAGTAGCACTGGAGCAGTTGCAGGGACCACGTAAGCTGGCCCACGACGCTGGGGGAGGGAGGCGTTCCCATAGTTTTCGCCAGCTCACCCCGCAATTTTAGCCTGAAATTCTTGTACCATTATTTGATTCATATAACCACGTGAAAAAACACGTTGCTCAAGTGGTTTGATATGAACAGAAAAACACTGCATGTGACAGCTTGACTAGTCCTTTTACCCAGAAAAAAATCTAAGTTACAAAATTAGAAAAATATTACACGCAGCGAAAAGCGACAAAACAGAAGAAAATGCGCGCGTGGCCCATGGCAGCAAATACTGAACAAAAGCAACTTTGAATTGCATACAAGACCATTCATAACAAAGGAATGTATGAAAAAGAGTAATCATAACAGCAATCACCCAGCATTCATGAAAAACGGAATCAGCACATCTAATTGAATATATCAGTTTTAGATACTATACGTAGATTATTATTAATCGATTTCCATTTATTCATCACACTTGATAGACGGTAATACAGTGTTTCGAATCCGTAATTAATGCTTCGAAGTGTTTCCCAATAAATGAACTATCACGAGCTCGAGAAAACGAAGTCACCAGCTAGCTGTGGTAAGTGGGTTATCAGCTATTTAAAGCAACAATTAAGAATATAATACTACTGTCAGCATGCCGCTCAAGTGTGCTCCTCTGGTGGTAACTAGATCACGGACGGCTTTGCGGTTCTTACACTGTATCACCCATCTTGCTTCCCGAAACCCGGGCACCAAAAACATTGCTTTCGTAACAATGAATTATTCCTTCGTATTGCACGCATTCTGCCTATGATTTATTTACAATTGATGACTCAATGCACTGCCTTTTGTGTGTTTGTGTTTAACGAAAGTGGAAATGACTAACACCAATGTGCATAATACTGTTGCAGAGTTGTGAAATATGAGTGACGTCGCGGAGCAAAATTACGCCTAAAACTAACGGCATTTAGAAGAAAGAACACGGTGTGTGTAATTTACTATGCGGCAGACGTAAGTGGTTTGGCTTTGTAGGGGTTTAAAATGCGAAATATGACATAAAGCAAAATTTATTTATGTATTTATTTAATTATTGAAATATTTATACTACTGCGTACAACGACTCCACGCAGGGGGATCAATATACATGCGATATATACTAAACACCGAAATGAAGAAAGGTTGAAAGTATTTGTTGCTCAATTTTAGTGCACATGCGCCCTACTCTGCTACAGCGGTAACTGTATCTAGGATAATGTGTTAAAAAAAGGTGTTCAACGATTTAGAGTACTGGTACCCTACGCTTTCAAATCTAAATGTCAGTGTGCAAACTATAGAAAGTGCGAAGTATTGGCCTGCATGAAACTCGTTATAACTGTTGGGAACGTTTTCTTTAGAACCAAACCCGGCCACACAGTATGAACACATTCGAATGCAGAAACGACATCGGAAAATCAAACATGGACAGAAGCGAAGAGCTCCCAGGATAAGGTCTATCACGAAGAAGTGTTGTGTACCTGTGCGTGCAGAAAACACAACATTTCCGGGGTGGATGTAAAACATTCAAAGTAATGGATACGGGCGAGTAGATTCATTAATTGACATCTCAGCCGTAGCCTGGTTTTCTTTTGATGAAAGTCGCACCCGGGTAGATGACTGATTACCTCAATTTTTACACACCATTATTTCGATTTATCTAAATGAACGATAGAATGTGTATTGATCGGTCACTATAGTAACACCATAATAACACCTATAAAACACCATAATAACAAATTTCAAAGCCATTTAAAGAAAGATTTAGGGGCGCTGCATGAATAGCTAAATGAAATATACTTATTAAGTAATTAGTCCAGGTAAAAGTGGATGAACAATAGCTTGCCGTCGGTACTTCTGGGGACAATATAAATAGGCGGGAAAATACTTCGCAAGGACAGTTGAGGGCAGCAATAACTGACCATGGGCCACAGTACAGTTGCTAAACCGTTTGCGTAACGCGGCGTCAGAGAACTAACTTCTTGAGTGCATGCGACTGATTAATTAGCTGTCGTACGCTTCTTGAAGGTGGCAAAATTAGTACGCACACTAGTATTTGCCAAAAAATGTTACTTTAGTGCTAGCGTAAAATATATTGTAATGCCGTATTAAGGAATGAATCTAAACTAGAAAAACATTGATGGAAATATCAAGGCTTGAGGTGACGAAAGATCGATGTACAAATAAGGTCACTGCAGCCGACTCTTCCACAGGAGCGCACAAGCCATCATAAGGCCAACAACGACGACGTAGGCATAATCAAGAACGCTTTTTTTTCTTATTTTTCTTGTGTGTGGGCACTCGTGGTGCTTAAGAAGTGTATTTTGCGAGCACACGTGTGTGTGTGTGTGTGTGTGTGTGTGTGTGTGTGTGTGTGTGCTGTCATTTGTATTAAAATTTAGTGGTCGTTCTACCGCTACAAGATTCATAATCTCTTTTCATTCATAACCACCACCATTTCTGTCACAGGTGTTGCTATTTAAAGGTTGCTACTGCATAGGTTGGTATAGCAAGAAGTAATGCACCGACATCGTTTTTTTTTCCTTGGAGGGCGGAGCTTGAAGATAAACGATAAAGGTGAAGTCGCAAAAGCAAGGTAACGACGTCTGAGAACTCCTAGACACTTCCTCTTCTCGCGCAACTGCATGTGACGACGTGGCAGTTCCTTAATAAGCGTCTCTGTGTCCCTTTCATCAAACGTCTCAGGAGGATCAATGACAGAGGTAGCATCCAACGTTTATCTTCGGCGAGCGCATCCTACGTCTCACTCGACTGAGCAGCCTTTCTCCCCATAAGGGGCACTGCCTCTTCTATCCAATCTTCATTCTGCCTCACTTTTTAGGGGATCTTATTAGAGTGCTGTATGGAAACATTCTCAAGAGACGACTTTCAAAGAGCCGGAACACTGTTGCCTTCTTTTACTAGATTATGTCTCTCGGAAGTGCATGCTTTCTTTTTATCAAAGCGGTGGTGACGTGCAGCGCCGATGTCCTCACGGCTTTTACTTCAGTGCTATTTGATGTTAAAAAATATTAACATGACGGAAAACACACGAATCATGTAGTTCTTATACCATCTTTCCTCTGCAGTTCAAGAGCTTTGTAATGTCGTCGGACATTCAACTATCAGGATCACCGATGGCGCTGATATAAACCTGGTTCATTCTGCAATAAAGTTACCCGTACTCTTGAAAACCATATAATTTTTCGTTGGCGACAACAACTTCACAGAAATCTAATGAATCCACGTTATTCTCGTTGTACCTACAATGCACCTCTTCTGGATAAGGCTCTTCAAATCAGATCTCTTCACCTACTTGGAGAAGGCACTTCGTCTTTTTTGTAGGCGTGAATAGTCGTCAACACAGACAAAACTCTCCTGAACTGCGTCACGTCGGCTAAGCCACCAGTACAGCAGACATGCGAGTTTAACAAAGGAAATAAAGAAACAAGTAACATCACTTATTCCTACGTCCACAAAGTTTGCAACGTTTATAGGGCCATTCATCCGGCTTTATAATAAAAGCACGCCGTTTTTGACCCCCCTCCCCTCCTAGTTTGCGTATGCTATAACGGCTCCAGGCAATATGTAGGGATATACAAGCGTCGTGCAGGTTGCGCAAGACAGACGACACGCAATCGCTGAGTGAGCACTACGTTACACACTTCAGTAGGCACCAATATAAAATACCGCTTCGGTTCGCTCTATGAGAGATTTCGGCTTTCGAACAGGAACTGCCTGGCCTTTATTAGCAAACGTCAGTTCATGCACCACTCTTCAGCGCTTGAGGTCAATACACGAAGGGTATCCTACACAGCCTTCCTTATGTGTACTTATTTATATATCAGAATATTTTTACTCTCGCACCCTTGTTTAGAGCAAGCATGCATAATCTTCATCCCAGTTGCCTTCTGTTGGCGAGGCCAGCGTGTAGGGACTGCGTGATCATTAGGTCACAGCCGATGACGAGCGAACACTGGCAGCCATCACGCATGTGCTAAGAACAGACTGGATGCTAGCGCTGTCGTCCGTTCAACGTAATCCGCAGCACACCCCATGCCCCCCAGAAAGATGACTGCCACCAAGAACTTACTGTAATACTGTTCTATACCAACCGTTGCGTTTAAATCAAGATAATGTTCACATTTCTAACTCCGAAATAACTCTTTGTATACTTTGGAGCCACTTGTTTTGAGGGAAATCATCCTCCGCATTCGGTATTTGTTCTGTACTCTGAGCAAGATCAACTAAAACAGATGAACCAGTGCTTAGCCATCGATTTATTAGCAAGCTGTTGAACGAAACATTAACAATGGCAAGAATACATACATACATACATACATACATACATACATACATACATACATACATACATACATACATACATACATACATACATACATACATACATACATACATACATACATACATACATACATACATACATACATACATACATACATACATACATACATGCCTCTCAGGTAAATTGGATCGCTCTGCTCAACAATATATGCGTGGGTACCAAGCAAAATAACACTTGTTGGCACCAAAAACAAAGCATTCTAATCAAGTTAGTGAAAAGTGGCTCAGTGCTTCACCATAGACGAATCTCAATTCCACTGAGAATATTAATCACTCCAGATGATGGCTGGGCGTACGCGGCTGCTCAGCATCTACGCATGCAAAGTGGCTGGAATCAAGAGAGCAATTGTTTGACAGCAGAAGACGAAAAATCAGCAAATAGCTGCATAGCAAGTCCTATTATTAAGTGGAGGCAGAGACACATAAGCTCCAGTTTCCGTGAATGGCTGGCTTCCTAAAATTGTTAATTCATGCCAAGCCCACACATGTTTTATGGTTGTTATTTTCTCTTTTGTAGGAGAAAATGGTGTGCTTTCGAGAATTTCTTTGTCATTTCATTCTGCCCAGATGCAAACGTACCATATACAATAAAACGGCGCTACCCGTATTGTCCTTTATGAAATGATGTTCCAATCGTCCAGCTATTATGAAGTTCAAATACAGGGCCCTGGAAGCACGTTTTATGAAAGTAAAAAGACAAAGATATTGCCGCGACATATGGAGACATACCGCTGTTTAGATATCTGATATCAATGAAGATTGACAAACAAATTTTAAATATTTGTGGAGAAATTCCCCATTGCAAAAAATTGAGTTGGTCCTCTCAGCGCCTGATATTTCTCGAGTTTGATGTTAATCTTGTTAATCTTCGACAGTGACGAAAGAAAGTGTTTGTTGACGTGATACCACACGGAGACACCGCACTATTCCGCCACTTTTTCTATGAATGAATTGAACGCATCTTTCAGAATCCATCACAGTCGACGTGCTGGCGAACTGTCCCAACAACTCGACAAGCAGTTAACAGCAGAAAGGTGAATGGATAAATATCCTTGTGTAATTTCAGCTTGCTGTTTTCCCGTCTCTGCAGCTTGAGTGGAATCGGAGGCGCTCACGCATAGTAGAGTATTATTACGACGGTGCCTGGGCTTACGAGGGAGTAGCGATCTTTTGATTCTTAAACAAGTCTCCGAACGGCTGGCTACCTATGTCCTTCCATGTATTGTCCTTTCCTAGCCGTAACGGGAGGAGTCGTTTCGCCCAACGCCATAAGCGGTTTCACGAGACGACGATAAGTGTTTACGCGGTAGCAACATCTTCCTTGGAAAAGACAGCGGCGGCAGCCGCAAATCGCCCCGCTGATTCAGCGAGCAGTTTGGAGGACCCTTTGGAGCTTTGTTGTGGCGGCCTTTTTGATGTATGCTGTCGTGAGCTTGGGACCCCTCGCCCAGCGGCACACACACGACAAGGAAGAGCCACGTTGGTGCCACATTGCAGTGCAGTGACCACGCCTCAATAGTGGACGTTGACTGGGCCGTGTATGCGCCTCAACCTCGTAGGTGGTGTGTGACACGTGATTGGACAGTGCCATCTGCACGCGTTCCCCGATCTAGAGATCTGGGGATAGCGTACCCTTTAAAATGAGCCACCCGGCTCATTATAGGGAGCTCGACATGTGCAGGACCTCGCCCTGTACATAATGTAAATAAACCCTCTGTTAAGTTCACATTCCTCCTGCCTCGACCTCTTCATCCCGGATTTCCGGTACCTGCCAAAGCTGGTCACAACAATCGACGAATATCGATAAACGACAACCCAGGCCTCGGTGATCAGCGCGTGTTGCTGGAGCTTAGTTGCGCATTGTTTTGCTTTTGTTTATTTTTTTTCTTCCTATACGTCACATTGCTTTCATTTGTCTTTACTTTCCCGTCTACTTCAACAGATTCTGCGCTTCCTGTTAAAGCATATGCCGATCATTTTGACGACAACTTTTTATGAAGAGAGAGAGAGAATTTGCCAGAAGGCAGAGAGGATGGCCTGAGCTAGTTTACTGTAGCCTGCTACTAAAGTAATACCGTAGTCCACGGTGTTATAAAGTGTTATCAGCGAATGCTGTCCTGTTTGTTATTTTTTACGCCTAAATGTCTTTGGTGCTTGACTCACGATGAGCGGCGACCACGTAGAGACGTCCTAATGCTTCCGAGTCGAAGCGTCGCCATTTTACACCTCTTATCATAAAAAGTTGTGAGTTTACGGCCGTTGCGAAGAAATGAGCGATGGTATAGAGGACGCATTTTTTTATCGCGATGCGACCGGAAGCAGCGGTACTCTATCAGAGAGCTATGTCAGCCATTACCGAAGGCGTCATTTCCTTCCGTGTACCTGAAAATAAGTTTTCAGCTCTTCGAATGCGATGATGATCGTCCCTTCTAATCCACTATACTCTATTGGGCCTCTAAGGTGAGATTCATCCGCAACTGTAGATAAAACGGTCGTCAACAAATGCCGTGTACACTTATCTTCTATATTTCACGAAAGGCCACAACATGCATAGACGCGCATTTTATGAAGCTCCAAAAGTGACGCTCCTGATAAGCCTCGGAAGCAGGCATTGCCAGTTTTTCCCTAGAGGAGATCCGCTATGACACTATTTATTTAAAAAGTCCTTACAGGCCTCGTTAGAGGTCGCAACACCGTTACATTATTGCAAAATTATTACTTGACTGTTGTATAAAGGACGACTCGTATGGTGCGGACCGGAGAAGTTGAAACTTCAGAGTATGATCGATAATCTAGGAACACTAACATGTGCGTTACATCGAAGACCTTAATCGAAATGACCATACAGCTGCATCCTTTTCCAAACTAAATATACCAAGAATAGATAGGTTCATCCAACTTAAGCTCGCTTTATATACACAAAGGCGAACTTTGCATGACCCCTAAAATATATTATCATCATCGTCACCATCATCATCATCATCATTATCATCATCATCTCACTATTCTCAATATCACCTTCGGCGCAATCGACTCAGAACGCCTATGTTTCAAACTACACATGGTACTCAAACGCTCGCTTACCTAATGACACATTTCCTAAATAGCAACCAAGAAATCACCAATATGATTCAGGACAGTTATTTGAGATACCGCCTCCGGAAAAAGTTAAAGATCATAATTTTTGTTTAGCTCCGTATTTGTTTGTTTTTTCGCTCATTTTTGTTTTCTACTGTTTTGTAGCATTGATCATGAGAACTCGTGTTAACATTTCCATAACATGTGCCATTATTGATGTGTACTCAGTGAATCTATTTCACTTATTGTGTTTTGATTGCTCGTATGCTGTATTCTGACATTATATTCTTGTTACCTCTATTTCCACATGTTGCTTGATTCTTCCCACTCTGAGCAATGTGTGGATAGGGGGCCTTTGTCAGCAGTCGTATGTGCTTTAACCCCTTCATCCTAGACAATCACTGTCTGAATAAAGTACAGCTTGAATTCAATTCAATTTTCTGCCTTTGCACAAACAATGCGAGAAGGTTTTTTTGATAGGTTGTGTGTCAGGGATAGCTTCGCACATTGTCATAACAGGCATGTTCTTGTTTTGCAGCAGCCGTTAACGAAAGACGAGTAACGCTACAACATTGCTCTGTGACCTTGAGTTAATGATAACTAAAAAAGTGTGAGAGAGAGAAACTAGCAAAGGCTTGAAAGATAACTAGATGGTCACCTATATTTGTCACCCTGCATTCAAGCAAGGATGACTGAACGATAAGCGAGACAGAAGAAGTGAGATAGATGGACGAAGATATGCCTAAAACACACAGGTTCCTTCATACACTCACTTAAGGCGACTGTAAGTAGAAAGCATTGTTCTGTTTCTTATCAGTCCCCTAAGACCTCCTTATCTTTCACTTGACCTTTTTTCTATCCATTTATCTCTTTTGCGATAAGGTATTGCTAACTTGCTTGGATATAGTAAGTTACACTTTGACTCTAAGCAATGTAACCTTTAATCGGGTGTTGATAGTATTGCCCTAAACTGTGTTTGGATGCATTCGAGAGCCTCCATGTTCATTTGTTAAAATGTTTTCCTTCACATTTTATGAAACTTATTCATGTAAAACAATTATGAACTTTGTTATTGTTCACTATAGTTTTGGGAACAACACCATACAAGTGCTAGTTCGCTCTAGAGAAGCACAAGTGGTGATAGTTCACAACTTTTCTATTTAATGTAACTGTATGTAAGCACGTTACGTACTACCAATTTGTTGCGCAGCAGACTTTGAATGAAGAAACAGTGCTGGAACAAGACGGAGACGGGAAGACACAAATTGCGTAGAAAGGTTTTACGCTACGTAGTCACCGTGTAATTTAACCATTGTTTTTTTAATCGAAAGCATCATCGTATACCAAGGGCGTACCAAGTAATTTGTTTCTTTTGGGAGAGAGGGGTATTTCTCGCTGTCTAGACTATGGCGAAAACATTTCGGGTGCGGGGGCGGGGGAGGGGCACGAGCCTTGGGGAGGGGCACGGGCCTTGTGTGCTATACTCTGCGTATACGCCCCTGTTATACGCCATACATGGCTGTGCACATCAAACCGGCCGAAAAAAAATGTGTCTATGGCGAGCTTTTGTTTTTCGTGGCCCCAAGTGCCCACCTTCCCGCCTAGCGGCTCATGAGCTAAACTCATCACCTCAGTGCGCCTATCTTTGGTGACGACAAGCTGACTCAGTCGGGTGCCCGCTATTGAGTCGCAGTGGTACAGCAATTTCTCTGAAATGAACATGCTTGATTTCCTACTGCGAGCATCTTGAAAAGATATCTTTAGCCTGGGGTCACCCAGCTGCGCTTAGCGAAACTCTTTTCTTTGGCCTAATGACACATCCCTCTATTTATTGATTTGTACGTCTTTTTCTTCTAATGTTTTCTTCTAACGTTTCTTCTAACGTTTTTTTCTTCTAAGGCATGAGTGCAAGCCACTGCCTTTGGTTTCTCAGCTGATGGTTCTGCCTCATGAGCAGTTGAGGCTGGTGTTTGACAGGGTGCCCGAGAGCTGTTGGCCTTAAACCAAAGCTTCCAATCTACCTTGATCATTAATTAGCGCACAAAGTAGGTCTACACTCTGGTGCTCCGAGACCCTTCGCCGGCTATTTAATTTCACCGGCAAAGTAGATACCCTCACCTCAATAGTTTTGACGAACGCAGAAACAAAATCTTTCTGTGCCTGGCGGCTCTACTAGGCTTCGTGGAAGTAGACTCTCCCGTATTACAGTTATCTCACTCGCTGTACCCAGACCCTCATCTGTGCATATATGCGCACATAATAAGGATTAACGGTAATTTATTTGTGCCGTTGCCCTCGTGTTTCAAACTTTTTACCTTTGCACTCAGAATTCTATCCGGTATTTGACTCTCCATCTCTTGGGCTATCATTACCTATTGAAGGTTTTGCTTGCGCTCGGCAGCCTTCTTTGCGTTGTTATTTTTATTACCAAAATTTGGGTACTCTTGCGAAATGACCTCAGCCCTGACATACTTGGCACTTTCGCGCTCTTTTTACAACTGTTGTCATCGGTTTCTTGCCGATTTCTACAGCTAGTTGCTCGGAAGCTAGCCTTGTACCTTTTGCTTGTCGAAAGTTTGGAGTACTTTAGTGATCTCAGTTGGTCTAAACCATTCCTTGACTTCTTAAAGTCTCGCATATCCAAGACCTTCTGTACTAAGTCCCAATTTTATGCTGTGAGCTAGCATGAGTTCTGCTATCACGCCTACCGTGTCAGCCTTTGTCACTTGGAGGTAGTAAGAGAAATACGTTTTGACGCGAGACGCGAACGGTGACCATGACTCCTTCTTTTACTTTAATGACCTCTCAAACTTTCCCAGATGCTGTGCTGGCAAAAGCTTCACTTCAGTCAGCACAGCTGGCCTAAAAGATTCGTAATCTGCACTCTCTTCTGGGTTAAGGTTACGCAGTATGTAACGAACACGTTCAGTTAGGACTGGCATAACCAAATGCACGCGACTCTCATACGGTACCCGGCAATTAGCAAAAAGTTTTTGAACCGCCCCAAATCATAATGGTACATCAGCGTCACTCGGTGCCGAAATCCTTTGAACACTTTTTAACATTGTTGGATAGGATCAAAACCTAGTCGTCTTGAATCACCCATCTCTGACCCAGAATTGGACAACCTGCCATTGAGGCGTTCAGGATTTATTCTACTTTGCAATAGCTTTTTGTACTCAATCTGCACATTCGGTCTTTGAATTTTAAGTTCAAGAGTTCTTGTACCTCTTGAATTAGGGAAAATCTGAGATGCCTGCTGTATAGATTCCCGTCCTCTGAGTAGGCACTCTCACCTCATCTGAATTACGAAAATTTAGCATGACATCGTTTGATGGTTCTCGAATGCAATAAATATTCGACACACTCGCAACTTTCCCTCCATTAGTCTCCATTGTCTCTGCACCCTGGCGCGTCCTCATCACTCGAGCGACTCGAAACTATAGCCGCTCAAGGCTTGTTTGTTGTTTTGTTGTGTTGTTGTTCAAGGCTAGGCTTGTTGCGCTCAAGACATAAGCCCACAGTCAAAGATTGTGCAGAGAGAGCCGAAAAAGTAGTTGCATAACTTGCAGTGCCGCATGTCTGTACTGTACGATTGACATACGAATGGCAGAGCCTAATCGTTCCCAAGACTGATGGTTATCATTTTCGAATTATACTAGCGAACTTCATTACGAACCCCGTTGTTTTCCCTGTTTATGGTAAACTATACCTTATTATGTCCGATCACGACGTCAGCTAATTAGAGGACACTCTTCTCTATTGTTCAGTAAAGATCGGGTGTGTGAGCTTTTGTATGCTAACAGGTGTAACAATAGAAGTGGCTGACCTTTGACGCTTACCGACATAAAGTGTTTACTTTGTGTGAGGAGAAAGAGAGAGTGAAACTTTATTGAAGGGGGGAAAAGGCGTGTTAGAACTTCTATGGTTGGGGCCCTATGTCCAGGGCTCCACTGGCCTTAGTCGCCCACCGGACGTGATCCAGGAGCACAAGCGGTTACCAAGTGAGTTTTCTGCATGCCCCCACATGTCGTTTTCCGCTTAGAAGTTCTCTCCCAGGTGTTGAGAGCATGGTGTAGCTAGCATGTAATTTCAGGTGATATTAGAAACTGTTCCTATGTGAGGTTAAATGACGCAAGGGCTCGATGCTTTTATAATTATGTTCCCGACTAACCCTTTTTTGACATAGTGAACTTTGGTGAAAAATAGAGGAAATTTGAGAGGATCCCAGAGAGTTTCAGGTGGTCGTTCGCTGTGGGATGCATGAAAAATTCTAGCATTCATTGGCACCATAGGCACTGTCTGACCTCAGGACACCGTGTCAGGCCCACCGGACGGCTCTGTGCTCCCCCTTAGTAGAGCACCTCGTACTCTACGTGGTTAACAAGGTTTTTATAAACAGGTGGTCAGGATGGCTATATGCCTTTTCATAGTAGAATACCCAGGTACTCTGAATCGTTCAACCATTTTTCTAAACAAAGCTGAGTGAGTCTTACAAAACGGATTTATGCTATCCCATAGTAAAGTATCAAGTACTCTAAATGATTAACAACATTTTATACACCCCTGCTCTCCCGCAGTAGATTTCATCTAACTCTAAATCGCCGAAAATTTCAGGAAAAAACACAAGCATAAAAAATCACAGCATATCCACTGTGTGAATGATGATAAGTGGGGCGAAGCGTCTGTCCGGAAGGACAGAGCCACGAACGGTTGGACAGATGCATGGACGAACTGAAGCATGGACGGACGCATGAACGGATGTACAGAAGCCCGTACAGGCACACGGCCGAACGGACGGAAGCATGGACGGACGGATGGACGAATGAACGGACAGAAGCACGGACGGACGTGTGGAAGCATGGACGGAAGCATGGCCAGACAAACAGACGTACGGACTAAAGGACGCATGAACGATGGACGCTTCGTTCCACTCATCGTCATTCACTCCGTGGGTATGCTGTGAAAACCTCTAACGCCATCAAGTTATATTATTCCCAAGAACATATACACACAACACCATCGATTTAGCAACTCATAAACTAGAGGTGGCTACATACTACTTTATACATACTACTACATACTACATACTACTACTACTTCTACTACTACTACTGCTACTACTACTACTACTACTATTACTACTACTACTACAGGGGAGGGAACGACCCACAGCCTAAGAAGCTTCGCCCCTAAAAAGCAGCTCCGGCATAATAATTCAGGAAAGTAGTAAAATGGGTCAACTTTCGATGAAGCACAACAACAACCAGTCATCACTTCTTAGCGATCACTTCATGTTTATTGTATTGAGAAAGAAATAATGTGGTGTTATTCCACAGCACAGTACATCATCTTAGTAGCGTTTCGACTCAGTTCATTAAATTGTCTGTTTTCAGACCATCTTGTCCAGCGCTGGTGCGAGTTGTCTGAAAACTCTCATGAACGCTTAGAGAACGCCAAAAGAGTCAAAATATCTAGAATGAAGATTAGGCTACACCAAACAAATAAAAGAACAAAGAGAAAAGGGAAAATGGCATGGAATTGGCGAAATTTTAAAAATCAATGATAAAGATGCAGGGACTGAATGGGTTAGGGCCAAGGAGGATTAAAGAAAAATCCACCTTGAATAGGGCTAAAGTTTGAATATTAGTAGCGGACACTAACGTGTTGCAAAAATGGAATAAAAAATCCTAGCACATTCACGAGGTGAATGATGACGAGTGGGACGAAGCACACGGACGGACGGACGGACAGACGGACAGACAGACAGACAGACAGACAGATGGATGAATGAATGAATGAATGAATGAATGAATGAATGAATGGATGGATGGTTGGATGGATGGATGGATGGATGGATGGATAGATGGATGGATGGATGGATGGATGGATGGATGGATGGATGGATGGATGGACGGACGGACGGAGATGGATGGATGGATGGATGGACGTGGCAAGCGGATTGGTTCATGGTTTGCCGATAAACCCTTCGAAACTTCAGCCCACTCATCATCACAGCATATCATTCATTCACTCCGTGGATATGCTGTAATATTTTTGCGGTTCGAGCGTAAGTGGAGAATGGAGAGTTAGAACCAGGTGACGCTGAGCTACATTTGAAACGGATGGATGCTATAAGGAAACCGGACAATAGGAGCAACATCCTCATTTAGTGTGGCGTTAGCAGATGCAAAAATTACACTTTTTATTGGAAATGTGCTGAATAGGACGGCCGGGTTTAAACTACGTGTTCAAAAAATAATCGTCGAAATCATGGCCATGATGCATTATTCCACTTCACCAAGGTTTCTTTGAAATGACAGTGTTAGATGTGAAAGACGCGTTTCTAAGGCTCCCAAGGTAAATGGGAAAAAGGTAGCCATTGAGCAGCGTTTAGCTTGCCTAGCCTCCGTTGTCGCAGGCCAGAAGGTCGTGGGTTGGGCTGTCCTTGTCCGAGATTTTTCTTCCTTTGCTTTCTAATAGTTCGTATTTTGGACATCATTTTCGTCACGGAGATACTTCACTGAAGTCTTGGTGGACTCCAGCATAAGACACTCTCGTGTGGAAAGAACGAACACCCCTCACGATATTATAATTCACACCACGCCGTCGGCTCGGAGGTTCTTCAGAGCCTGTGCGGACATGTTGGGCGAGTAGAGTGGAAGTGCGGTCGTAAAAAACACTTTCATAGTTGGGCAGTAGACGTAGCGCCGAAAACCATCAACACGCGTTGCGCGAGCAAGGAAAGACTACGACGACGACCAATGTTGTCGGTGTTCTGCTGCAACTGTAGCAACTCTCCCCACCACCACCCTTAAAAAATGGCAGCATATCTACGGAGTGAATTATGGAGAGTGGGGTGAAGCATCCGTCCGTCCATGCGTCCGTCTGTGTGGCCACCCGTGCGGCCATCGACCCATCCGTGCATGAACCTGTTCGCGCGTTTGCACGTCCATCTGTGCGTCTGTCCCTGCGTTCGTCCATACATCTGCTCCTGCATCCGTCCATGCGTCCATCCGTCTGTGCAGTCATCCGTGCGTCCGTCTGTGCATCTGTCTGTGTGTCCGTTCATCCACCTATTCAACACTCCAAGTACCACCATCTCGCATCTTTTCATCACGTATTACCCATATAGAAGCACCACCATCCAGCGGGCATTCCAAGGACTAAACGAGAGGTCGCACACGCACATTTTCTTACGGCTTGCGCTTCGTGTCTACTTCCCACCTTTACCACCTCAAGTTCATGGTATATACAAGTGCACTATATTCATGGCACTGCGGCCCAACGCTCACTAAACCTTTCTAAAACCAAGTAGGATACGCCCAGCGAGTATAACGTACAGTCTAAGGCAAAAGGGTGTGTGGTTCGTTCTTTTGGCGACAAATGGAGCTGCCACAACCATTAATCCCTTTAAGGACTAACGGCACTAGCCTTATCATTCACACAGATGAGCTTAATGGACGAACATTTAGTACTCACACTTACACCTTAGTGAGAAACCGTTAGTCTCACAATTCACCTCAATGTCATTACATTTGTACCTTATAGAGCAACTGTTAGTCCCCACATTTACACCTTACCGGGCAACCGTTAGTCCTCAGTTGCACTTTGCCTGACGAAAGGTTGATCCACTCAAATACTCAATCGCATGAACTTTTGTCCCCAGTTTAACTATTGTTTTTCTTATTTTCCGCAGGCCTAATACTTTTTTCGCCTGGTTTCTGCGCAGTGAGCAACAAACTGCGCAAGCAGAGCTCACGAAAAAGTAGTTAGCCACCTATGTAAAACGGATTTCGCAGTCACCGGCAACAGTGAACGACAAAAGTGAGACACCGACATCTTTAAGTTCCTACATACACATGAAGTTTCTCCATTCTTTTAAGTGAATTCATGGTGAAGTGTACAAGTCCAGTCTCGTTGTCAAATCTTGTTCACTTCTTGGGGAGCTCCTTCGACGGAAGCGATAGATGACAGGCATTGCAGACGCCAGCGCACGCAGCCTTCTGCCTGTTGTGTTCCCACGGCTGCACGTACAATTATATAGTAAAAATAGTTAAACACACGTGACAGAAAATGAAGATGCATGCATATGACAAGTACGTGCACGTTAATATAAAAACAAGCGTTAAAAGATGACACACAAATAACTTTACCTTCACATCTCGCACAGTCCTCCTGAAGCTGCTATAATGAAAGAAATGGATGACAGGCATCGCAGACGCCAGCGCACACAGTCTTCAGCACGATGTGTGCCCACGGCTGCACAATAAGTACGTAAAATAGTGAGTCACACGTGACAGAGTATGAATACAAATGCATATGAGAAATACGTGCAAGGTGGAATGAAACATACGTGAGATATGACATGCTAATAATTTCACCGTGATGTCACACATCGTCAAACACTCATTTGGATCCCCGTAGCGCAACAGCTTAAGAGCGGCGGCCGCAGCCACAACTCCGCGAACCTCCGTGCCGCTAACAAGTCGGCGAGTCCAAAGCGAGCGACGTCGTTCAGCTCGAGCAAGCGAACGCGAGACCAAACACGGAGTTGCACGCGGAGTGTCTGCCGCAGGGAAACTTCGAACAGGAGAGCGAGCGTACGCTTCCCACCGCCACGAACAGCGCCGAGCTAGTTTGGAGCTAGCGCCGAAGAAATCAACGGTAATGCGACTCTTTTCCACAAACTCGAGCGAGTGCAGCGCGCAAACGCGAGTCCGCCGACGCGGCCAGCGGACGGTGCCGAGCTGCTTGCGACCGACTGTAATGGCGACCATTTTCAGTGAGTTCCGACGCTAGCGAAAGCCCCGCCAGCCCATGCTGGTGCACTTACAGCGCGCGACATACTACAACCAAGCTCTTTACGAGAACCCGCAACGTGTTTTCGACGACTGCCAACACAGTGACGAGGTTTCAGCCCATCTCGTCAGCCAGGAGCAGCTCATCGCGGCGGCGAAGACAGGCGAGCACTCGATGAGCGGCTTACGGGAGGCCGACGGCAATGGCGGCCAATTTCCATGCAGTCGCAAAGCACAGGCGAACTGCAGACGCCGAAGCTGACCTACGCATTGCGTGCGTGAGATATACAACACGACCGGCAAGGTTCCTTTGGTGTTGCATAAGTCTGCTGCCAGACTTTGGGGGGTTGCTGCCAAACGGTCGCTAAATTGGCTGAAAAGTTTTCACCTGTAATGTGACTTCTCGTAAGAGGTTGGTGCTATCCGCGATGCATTTCTTGACTGATTTTTTTTTCTGTAGTTGTGGCTTCTCCGTAAGAGTTTGTGCTATCTGTGTGCATTTTTTGGCCGAAAATTTTTTCTCTTGTAGTTGTGGCTTCTCCGAAAGAGTCTGGTGCTATCCGCGGTGCATTTCGCGAGTGCATGAGCGACGCTGGTCGTTTTACTTACGGAATGAACCGCGCCTAGCAGAAAGTCGAGCGCGGCGCTGCTGCGCAATTAAGAGGCCGTTTTAATTAACGGAATGAACCGCCCTATGCATAGTCGAGGCGCGTTCTCTTGCTGTGTGCGCAGCTGTGCGATTAAGATATCGCGCCTCAGTATTAGGATTACGGGGAAAACTGAATAGAGTCGCAGGACGTGATGCGCTGCCCCTCCCCCCTTACTTTTCTTTTTTTTCTCTCTCAGCTGATCGTGTCGCGTCGACCGCGCGCTACGACGGGGGACGCTACGCTTCCCCTAGCTGTGTCAGCACAAGACATATCGTTCAGACTCGTATATACATGTGTTGAATAAGCGTTCCAAGGCTGGTTAATCGGGGTACGTCGGATATGCTACAGCTATGTATGCCTGGAAGGCTGCTTTATCGAAGCAGATGGAGCGAATTAAGCGCGACTTGCGCTTACCTGTAAATGGGACCCGGCCGACGAGCTGCCGTCGCTTACAGGGCCCCACCCACAATAAGCACAAATTGTCTTTCAGCTCAAGAGCGCAGTATAAAACAATAGGGTGGGTGCATAAGAATAAAATGGCATAATATATGTCTCACTACACGCTCATCACTCACGATATGGCAGGGATCCCTAAACGAAATATCGGCGAGCGATTACCTCCATTAATCGAAGGAAAGGGTCTTTCACGCTGAGACGTGCAACGATCAAGGACCTCTCGAGAGGCAAAAAAGGAGCCTTGCATCTGTCTACCCTGCATCGTGAGTGTCCCGCGGAGCTGGGACAGCTAGCTGTTTCCTGCAACCATTGTACCTGAAGTGTGGGTCTGCTCGCTTTTTGCCGGGGCGATTGTACGTGACGACTTAGTGCATCCTGGGTCACCATAATTAAGCCGAGGTCCTTGCGAATTCCCCATCACTCGGATGTCGGCGGCCGCTTCTGTGCTGTTCCCGACTGTCTGCAGGTCGAACTACCGCTCAAAGCGATGGCGTCTTCGACAGTCCAATAACGCGACGGCTCCTGAAATAGTGACAATGTACTTCGCACAACTTTCTCGGGCTTCTTTTTTATTTTCTTGCCAAGCTCCCAAACTTCTTGAGCTGATAAAATTTAAAGCCTAGTTGACGCCTCTTGTTCCTTTTATCGAGTTTCCTTCCCCTCATTTATCTATCAACATCTTTACCCACGCCTGTCACCAATAAAAAGCTGGTGCTCTTTCAGTGAGCCAGCAAGGTTTACGCTACCTCATCACCACCTTTCGAGTCGTAAACGTAGCGCTTTCTTCGACTCTGACACTTTTGATTCTTGGTCATCTCAATGGCACACTCCTTCCGAATATAAGGATTCTGTGTGGGTTCACTCAGGCTGTTGTCTAAAACGTTGAAATATTTTTATACCTATACTGTACCACGTCTTTGCGGGCCATGTGAACCCTCTGAACAATAAACTTCTCGTCACACCTTGACGTCAAGACGGTGAACAGCAGTAAATTGCCAAAACGATATGAGCTGCAAAGGAGTGAACTCTTGTTCGCGGTCTACAAGACGCACTCGCCACAAAAAAAATGCTCCAATCTACGGAGGATTCTCTCGGCGACTAAGCTTTTTTTAAACGCTATAGTGTTAAAGAGCTCGTTTTCGAAGAATTGCGGATTTGGATAGCTGCTCATAGTCTTCGAGCCATCGGCCATACCATGCTGAATGCGCCGGTTCTCGTTCCATCACCGAAGCTAAGCAGCATTGGGATCGCTGATTATTTATAGTCTTCGGGCTTCAAAACACGTGAGTATCATGTCCGCTACAATCCGCTCTCCGCCACAATCATAATGACTCCATGGTTCAAAGCCGGCCACCCCTAACAAAAGGCACCTAAGTTACTGCTCGTATTACTTTAGGACGGCGTAGTGGCTGCATAGCAAGTTCTAAAACGTTTGACGCGCTTAATTGCTAGTTTCTTAAAGCATGATACTCATTACGCAGAATGCAGCCTTATTCTAAAGCTTCTCTGATCCAAGCCACGTATTATATGTCGATTATAAAATGTTATATTTCATGATTATTCATATCGAGTAATATCATACAATAAGAAAATAGCAGCATATACACGGAGTGAATGATGGAGAGTGGGGCGAAGCATCCGTCCATCCATTCGTTCTTGCTTCCGTCCGTCCATACGTACGTCTGTGTGACCGTCCATGCGTCAATCCGCCCGTGCATGCGTACGTCTATTCGTGCGTCCGCACTTTCATCTGTGCGTCCGTCCCTGCGTTCGTCCATCCATCCGCCCTTGCGTCCGTCCATGCGTCCATCCGTCCATGCAACCATCCATGCGCCCGTCCATGCATCTATCTCTCTGTGTGTCCGTTCGTCTATCTATTCAACACTCCAAGTACCCCCATCTCACACCTTTTAATCACATATTCGATGGATGGATGGATGGATAGATGAATATGGCTGTACCCTTCAGATCGGGCGGTGGCCAGTGCCACCAAGCCGTAATACTTAATGAACCAAAAACTAGATTTATTTTTTTTCTTTAAAAGGTGAGTTTGAGGATTCGTACTTTGCATTGAAGGGTTTATATTTCACTCGTGCCTTGACTTTAGTCACCAATCAGATAACCTGCTTCAAGTTAAGTCTACCCGCTTAAAGTCTATTTTGCCCTCTCGGTCCCTAAACCCCAGTGCTTTGAAAAACTCTGCGCCATCATCCTGAACTATGTGAAGCCCTTTCCAGAACATTATCAATTGTTCGGCAGTTTCTTCCTTCCCTCCACACGCACTGCATACTGTGTCTACCGTTTCATATTTGGCCCGATATGTCTTGGTTCGCAGTACTACCGTCCTGGCCTCAAAAAGTAGAGAACTACCCCGAATATTATCAAAGATCCTTTCCTTGGCAATGTCCTGCTTAAAAGGTTCGATAGATCTCTAGTGCGGACTTCTTAATCATGCCCATTCTCCACATGTCAGTCTCCATTTCCTTCACTTTCTTCTTAACCGATAGTTCTTCTTAGTTTGGCCACCTGCTGTTTTTTAAGTATTTACCAGTAAATGTTCTGGTTCGCTTCCTCCATTTTGTATCGACATTCTTCATGTACAAGTAGCTGAAAACCTTCCTAGCCCAACCCTCCTCCCCTATTTATCTCAATCGCTTCTCAAATTTCATCTTGCTGCTAGCTTCCCTGCTCTCAAATGATGTCCATCCCAAATCACCTTGTACTCCCAGATTTGGTGTATTCCGTGAGCTCCTAAAGCAAGCCTACCTATTCTACGTAGCTTAATTTCTAATCTTGCTTGAACTTCTCATCTCATGCACAAGACCGCATTGCCGAACGTCAGCCCAGGAACCATGACCCCTTTCCATATTCGTCTCACAACATCATACCTATTGTAATTCCACAGTGCCCCATTTTTCACCACTGCTGCATTCCTGTTACCTTTAGTCGTCACGTATATTTCGTGTTCCCTCAGGTACTCGGTCCCATCGCTTATCTATACGCTCAGATATTTGTATTTATCTGTTATCTCTAGCGTGACCTCCTGTATTCTAAGCTCACTACCTCCGTTGTCATTGAAAATCATGAGTGCTGATTTTTCCTTACTGAATCTAAAATCTAACCTATCTCCCTCATTACCGCAGATGTCCATCAATCTCTGCAAATCTTCCTTGTTGTTTGCCATTAGCACCATATAATCTGCGTACATTAATGCTGGTAGTGCCTGATGAATGAGTTTTCCTTGTTTGACTGAAGAGAGGTTGAAGCCCAGTCCACTTCTTTCTCATTTGGCCTCTAATCCTTGTAGGTAAATCAGGAATAATAAGGGTGACAGGGGACACCCCTGCCTTAGCACCCGTTTTACCTCTGCAGGCTTGGATACCTGTTTTTCCCAATTTATAACTACCTTGTTACCTTTATAGATATCCTTTAAAAGATTAGTGACTACATGTTCCACGCCTAGTGTGTCCAGTATTCCCCACAATTCCTCTTGAACCACGCTATCGTACGCTCCCTTGATATCCAAAAATGCTAGCCCCAGGGGCCTGTGTTCCTTTTCTGCTATTTCAATGCACTGCGTCAGTGAGAACAGATTGTCTTCCAACCTCCTGTGTTTCCGAAACCCATTCTGCCGTTCCCCCAGCACCCCCTCATCTTCTATCCATGCCTGCAGTCTTTCCTTTATAATCTGCATCGCCAGCATGTAGACAAGTGATGTCACTGTTATAGGACGGTAGTTGTTTATGCCAGCTTTGTCCCCCTTTCCTTTCCAGATCATGCTCATCCTGCTAAGTTTCCATCCATCAGGAACTTCACCAACAATTATTATTTTGCTCACTGCCTCTCTCAAAGCTTGCTTAGACTTCGGACCTAATTTCTTTATCAGCATAATTGAAATGCCATCTGGGCCTGTTGATCTACTACTAGGAACCTTTTCTCAGCCCTTTGCACTCTCGTTGTGAAAATGGAGCCATTGCACCACTTGATTCGTCCTTGTCTATTGTGGTGCATAAAGTACTTCTTTGTTGAAATTTTTCTGTTACCCTTGTTCTTATATATTCAATAGCTTCGTCCCCTTTTAACCTAGCACCTTGGGCTGTAGTTATAAAACTCTGCTCTAGGCTCATCTCATTTCTTAGGGAGTTTAGATGGTTCAAAAATTTCGCAGCTGCCTTTCTATCTTCTTTATGTACTTCTGCCAGCCACTGAGCTCCCTTTCTTCTAATCGTTTCATTGATCAGAAGGGATGCATTCCTTCTACAGCTTAGAAAGGTTTCCCATTTTCTTTCAACACCATCTCTCGGTTCACCACGCTGCTCAGCATGTCTGTGTTCCCTAGAGGCTTCCTGGCGTTTTGCTACGGCTCTCTTAACTTCCTCATCCCACCAACTTTTGGTTTGTGTCTTCTTTTCCGGGGTGACTTGTCACGCGTCTTAGCAAGCTCTAGCTCAAAGAGTCCAATTAGATTCGTGTATGTCTACACTGTCTTATTATTCTCCGTGATTGCTTTCTCAATTTGTTTAGTGGCTATTTCAATTTGCCTTTCCGGATAAAAGTTTTCCTGTAGTTGCTCATCTTGTCCCCTTCCCACTTTCACTGTTCTTCCAAAACAGCTTGATACGTTTGTGATCCCTACCCAGACTTGTGGAGCCACCTTCATCTATGTGCATTCCCCTGAGCTTATCATACATCCTATGTGACATCAGTGCATAATCTATCGTCGACTGCAGCCTTCCTACGTCGCATGTTATTTGCCCTGCACACCTCTCGGTACTGTTGCAAATGATCAAATCAAGCCTTCCACGCATATCCATGATCATTTCGCCTGTCGGGTCGGTATACCCATCTATATCTTCTATGTGCGCATTCATGTCTCCTAGTATAATTATCTCGCACTCTCTTCCTAATTCCTGAATGTCCTTTGATATAGACTCTACCATTGCCCCTCTCTGGCCTTTGCTCCCGTCCACAGGTACACAAAACCAAGGAGTGTCATTTGACCTGCCACTTTCCCTTTTAGCCATAAATGTTCCTTGCACTCCTGCTTGACCCTTTGCCAGTCTGTACTTTTATGAATGAAAGCCCCAATACCACCCTCTTTCTGCGGCCTTCTGTTTTATTCCAATATTCCCGCGCGTAGTCCGCATTGTTCGGAGGTTGTTCCATGTCCTTGAGATGTGTTTCTACAAAACCGTATACCATCGGCCTCTCAACCCTTAGCTGTTCTTCTATCTCTTCCCACTTCAGCCTGATCCTACCACCCTCCATGTTAATATACCCTATGTCTGAATTGGCTCGGTGCTCGTGGCTACGTCCATTTATGCCCCGGACTCTACCTATCTTAGATATTGGTGCCACTTTGGAATCGTATCTGTCCATACCATCTGTCGAAGAGTCTCCCTGGTTGTTTTCCTCGTTACTAGCTATCCTGTAGCCCGAAGGGCTCGCTTGTCCCCCAAAAAAGCTACTGCGCATCCTGCAGGTCGCCAACCCACCTCATGACCTAGCCGCCCATCGAAGTGAATTCTGTCTCGTTGAAAACCACCCCACCTATGCATCTCTCTGTTTCTTTAAACCACCTCAAAGCCTTACTCTCGACTCATCCGCCATATCTCTTGTATTGCGTTGGCAACCGCTCTTTGCAGGTTGCTATCACGCACCGGTACCTCCGTATCGTGCATATCACTACCTTACCTTAGGAGAAGTGGCGCGCATGTCATCGACGCCTTTCGCCAGTGTGGTTGCTAGTCGTGCTGTATCTTCATTTAAGACATCGTTTAAACCGCCTGAAATTATGACGAGGTTTCGTCTATCGGCTGTGGTTTTGAGTTTTGCGCTCGCTTGCCTCATTATTGCTTTGCTTCAAGCTTGCGTCCTGGGAACGCCCCTACTGCAACCCTCTTGTCACCTCTTACCCTCTCTTTGATGGCTTCTGTGCATCGATTTAAATTCGAGTCCCCGGCGATTATCACATGTTGTGACTTTTCAGCTGGAGCGTCCTGCACCTGGGAGCTACTTGCACCTGTGACGCCGGCTGCTTGGTCCCCTCCTAGCCCCACCACTACCTCGCTGAAGCTGGGCCTTGCGACAATTGAACCGGCTGAACCTGTTTTTTCCAAACTTGCTTGCTCTTCCTTCTCCACCGCTCTGGTTGCCGGTTCCGTACTGTTCTCTCGGTAGGCCACTCCTCTGTTCCCCTTGGCTATTGCTTCCTCGGCGAACTTCAGTCTTTCTCCCATTGCTCTCGTTTTCCCCTTATAGAATATATTCCCCATATAGAAGCACCGCAATCCGGCGGGCATTCCAAGGTGGCACACGCACACTTTCTTGCGGCTTGCGCTTCGTGTTTACTTCCCACCTTTAACCACCTCGAGTTCAGTGTATATACAAGTGCACTGAATTCATGGCACTGCGGCTCAACGCCCGCCAAACTTTTCTAAAACAAAGAGGTTACGCCCTGCGAGTATACAGTACACTCTAAGGCAAAAGGGTGTGTGGTTGATCCTTGTGGGGACTAATAGAGCTGCCACAACCATTTCTCCCTTTAAGGACTAACGGCACCGGGTTTAGCAGTTAGTCCCCACAGATGAGCTCAAGGGACTAACATTTTAGTCCTTACACATACACCTTAAAGAGTAACCATTAGTTCCACCATTCACCTCAAAAGACTAAGATTTAGTCCTTACATTTGCACCTTATAGAGCAACTGTTAATCCCCACATTTACACCTTACTGGGCGACCGTTATTCCTCACAGTTGCACATTGCCGGACGAACGGTTGATCCACTCAAATACTCGAATTGGATGAACTTTTTGTCCCCAGTTTACCCGTTGTTTTTTTTTTTATTTTCTGCCAGGCCTCATACTTTTTCGCCTGTTTTTCTGCGCAGTGAGCAACGAACTTCGCAGAAAAGAACACGCCAAAAGGTAGTTAGCCACCTAAGTAAAACTGCTTTCGCAGCCACGGCAACAACGAACGACAAAAGTGAGACATCGAAATCTTTTATTTTTCAACCTATACATGAAGTTTCTCCATTCTTTTAAGTAATTTATGGTGAAGTGTACAAGTCCAGTCCCCTTGTCAAATCTTGTTCACTTCTTGGGGAGCTCCTCCGACGGAAGCGATAGATGGCACGCATTGCAGACGCCAGCGCAAGCAGCCTTCTGCCTGTTGTGTTCCCACGGCTGCACGTACAATAATATAGTAAAAATAGTTAGACACACGTGACAGAAGATGAAGATGCATGCATATGACAAGTACGTGCACGTTAATATAAAAACAAGCGTTAAAATATAACACACATATAACTTTACCTTCACATCTCGCACAGTCCTTCTGAGCTGCTCTGACGAAAGAGATGGATGACAGGCATCGCAGACGCCAGCGCACACAGTCTTCAGCACGCTGTGTGCCCACGGCTGCACAATAAGTATGTAAAATTGTGAGTCACACGTGACAGAGGATGAATACAAATGCACATGAGAAATACGTGCAAGGTGAAATGAAAACATACGTGAGATATGACATGCTAATAATTTCACCGTGATGTCACCCATCGTCTAAGACTCATTTTGATTCCCGTAGCGCAACAGCTTAGGAGCGGCGATGGCCGCAGCCACAACTACGCAAACCACCGTGCCGCTAACAAGTCGGCGAGTCCTAAGCGAGCGACGTCGTTCAGCTTGAGCAAGCGAACGCGAGACCAAACACGGCGTTGCACGCGGAGTGTCTGCTGCAGGTGAACTTGGAACAGGAGAGCGAGCGTACGCTTGGCCACCGCCACGAACAGCGCCGAGCTGGTTTGGAGCTAGCGCCGAAGAAATCAACGGTAATGCGGCTCTTTTCCACAGACTCGAGCGAGTGCAGCGCGCAAACGCGAGTCCACCGCCGCGGCCAGCGGACGGCGCCGAGCTGCTTGCGACCGACTGTAATGGCGACCAATCTTCAGTGAGTTCCGACGCTAGCGAAAGCGCCACCAGCCCGTGCTGGTGCACTTACAGCGCGTGACATACTACAACCAAGCTCTTTACGAGAACCCGCAACATGTTTTCGACGACTGCCAACACAGCGACGAGGTTTCAGCCCAATATCGTCAGCCAGGAGCTCATCGCGGCGGGGAAGGCAGGCAAGCACTCGATGAGCGGGCGTACGGGAGGCCGACGGCAATGGCGGCCAATTTACAGGCACTCGCAAAGCACAGGCGAACTGCAGACGCCAAAGCTGACCTTCGCATTTGTGCGTGCGATATACAACACGACGCTGCCAGTTTTTATTGTTCAACAACGCACAGGAGAAATCTCCCACCGGCACCACCTTGCAGGTCAAAACGTAAGACTGGTTACACACTACGACTACGACTACGACTACTACGAGGGACGAACGGGTGCCGTTTTATGGAGCTTCGCCCTTAACACTATGGGCATGGACAAGGTGTGGCTTCCGCGTTCCACTCTTTTAGGTGAAGCTTTTGGGTCCCCAGTCTTTTCTCAGCTCATCACTAGTGCAGTTAGAGTTTTTGAAGGCTAGCATCAATGCTAGCCTGAGTCGATTCGTCTCTTCAAAACATATAACTCTTAATTCAAATTTGTTCATTGTACATCTTCTCTTCTACGTGTAATGTAGCGTGTGTCAAAAGAAATAACGAAGAGCCATGAGTTAGTACCACGCTGATTAGCCAGTTTTCAATATCTCTAATGACGAGAAGCGTTTTTATGAGATGGTACAAAACTATATTTAAAAGTGCGCGCGGGGGCGCACGCGCGTGTGTGTGTGTGCGTGTGTGCGTGTGTGTGTGTCAGTGTGCGTGTGTGTGTGTGCGCGCGTGTGTGTGTGTATCAGTGTGTGTGTGCGTGTGTGTGTGTGTGTGTGTGTGTGTGTGTGTGTGCGTGTGTGTGTGTGTGTGTGTGTGTGTGTGTGTGTGTGTGTGTGTGTGTGTGTGTGTGTGTGTGTGTGTGTACGCAAAGTTTAGAGGGATCAGCAGACTCGTCCGCCTTCAACGTTGTCTGCAGGACTGGCTGTTGTACGATTTGCTCCCACACGCGGGTGACCATTTCTCCTTATCTGTTCACATGCATATTTGTGGTAAGCTGTAGATTTGACGAGGCAAATGATAGCCACCTTGTTATGGCTGTGGTTCTCACAACACAAAACAACAAAGCAGAAGAGCTCTTCAAATGGCTATGTACTTACTGATTGAAAGAAGCAAACAAGGATAACACCTGGAAAATTTACTACAAGAACAGCCAAATGTGAAGAACGTGTAGTAGGCCACCAAGTGACCGTTTAATAAATGCCCTCTATACCTGAGCTGCCGTTAAAATGCCGCAGTGCATTATGCCAGCTTGTTTGTCAGCTGTTAAGTATCGTTACACATTGCGGAGGCGAAATACATTCACGAGGAGAATATGTTGAAGGGAAACTGTTACGGTGCGGGATAAACACGGCAACTTGTGATTGCTGACGAAATCATGATGCCGGGGTGCCTGGTGATTGCAGTTGGGTGTTAGGAATAGTTGCTTGAACTTAAACACAAGTAAATTGAATGAGAGCGAGCAAACCATGACACTGTGCGATTTGTTGCAATGGTATTCTTACTATCTTCTCCTCAACTTCTTGAGAAATACCGTAGATGAAGGAATAAGTGCCACGTAAAGTTTATAGACAAAGAACATGCTATTAGTCAATCAAGTTAGCACCAAAAGCGTGCGACATAGAACTGAAGTCGATATTGCCTCGTAATGCACACTGTTACACTGTGTTGCGAGCGGTACCTCCTTTACTTGAATTAAGTAGACATATTTATCATAACAATTACTATCATCAGTGCTGAGGTCATCAACACAACCAGCGTCTCGAGAATACCTGAAGATGACGCTGCTATATACGGAAATGTATCTTAGTGTGCTAATATGTGCTACTATAGTGTTCTGTTACCCTGCGTCCTACTTCAGTGTCATTTAAAGCACTTATCGTCGTCATCACCAACATCATCATCATCATCATCATAATAACTGTCCACTTCATCATTCTATCAAGAAAACCTAAGTAGAATCTTGTTCACAGTGAATCTATTTCAACCGGTAGGTGAACGACTTCATTCGTGACTTGCACCTCGTTTTCTTGCCAGCCAACCAACAGCGCTTTTGTCCCGACAACCGCCCATGTGACAAAAGCTTGCCTACTGTTTCCATTTCCATCCCGAGTGAACAGAAAAACGCCGCTTTTCAAAACAGGGCGGCCAATCCTAGCAAACAACAAACGCATCCACGCACAAAAAATGCAAAATTTATGTCATTGCGGGGAGACGCCCCGATAAGGATCGTAATACAGGACATCGCGACATGCGCCGACCGTCGAAAGACATCGACCATCGAATCTGTATACTAGAAAAAAAACGCGAAATTCAAACATCTAAGAATTGAACCTTTTTCCCAGAATGATGAAAAACTAGGAAGATAAAAAGCAATGATGAATTGCATTTTGAAGTGGCCCTAATGTCGAGATGAATGTTCACGGGAAAGCATTCAGCCTGAAAAAGTGATGTCACTGTCTCGTCCGAAGCAAAAATAATAATCACGCAGAAAGACAAAGAGCCGCATCTTCAACCACGCGAATGACAAAATATTGTATTGGGTGACTAGCGCAAGGTTCAGTGAATACGCCGCATGGCAGGAAAAAGAAAATATGGAAGAACGCAAACAATGATAACACGCCAGATGTGGGTGAAAAATATGGACGACTAGATACTAAATGGGAACGCCGAAAAAACAAAAAAGAGAACTTTCCGAAATAATAACGATCTCTTCAAGCACGTATAGGAGGCCTATGATACTGTAAGTATGGGTGCGCAGCCCTGCTGCTGTTTTTTAGTGCCTAAGGTGCTCGGCTGCTGAACCGCAGGTCGTGAGATCCAATCGCTGCTTCGGCGGCTGCCTTTTCGAGGGATGCGAAAATGCTATAGGCCTGTGCATCCAGATTTGGGTGCACGTTAAAGAACGCCAGGTGGTCGAAATTTCCGGAACCGTTCACTACGGCGTCTCTCGTAATCTTATCGTGCGTTTGAGACGCTAAACACCACACCAACTAACGTATGAATGTGCAAAAACAATAGCGAAGTTCTGCTTTGACGTCCATTTGAGGTGGCTCTCCTCTGAATGTAGCAGATTTATTGTTCACTTTATGGTTCTTTGTTTAACGTCAGAGGTAAGGAGATGGTGTCGCAGTCTAAGTGTGGAGCAGTACTTTGACACAAAATGCCTTCCACGTATGCAGTGTTTGCGCTTCACCTATGAAAGTAAACCGTAAGACAAGTGCAACACAGCTTGTTTTCAGCTCCTATCCCAATTTGATCGTAGTGTAAATCATGCTGTACGTGTTCGAACTGCGTCGTTTACAAAGATGCAAAGTGAGTGCAAGAACGCTTCAGAACACGCTCAGGCATTTTTGTAAAGCGTGGTTAACCTGATAGGCTGTAATATTTTTTTCTTGTTTTTGCTTGCTTTGCTATTTTGTTTCAGGAGTAGTACCCTAAATAGTCTGCAACATAAACTTTTCTATCACGGCTAGAGCAGAGAGTTTCGAAACTTCGAAGACATATCCTGTTTTGCCGCCTTGAAGCATTCACAGAAGCAGCGTCAGTGGCGTGGTTGAATGCAATGATAATAATATTATCTGGAGTTTTACGTCGCACAATCAATATGTAATAATGAGAAACACCGTGGTGGAGGACTCAAGTCAAACATTTCGGTCCTCTGGTGTTTTTTAACGTTCATTCACATAGCGCAGTACTGTAACATTTCGGCTCTATCGGTAGTTCAATGCAGGTATGTATTGTATTTGATGTCTATGATTAACTTGTTTATTGGAACATAGCTGTTGCCCGAAGCACAAGTATTTCACGAACCGAAATTTCTCGAGATCAAGGAACGGTATCACATCAGTCATCTCATAACCTATATAACACCATAATACGCCACATGCTGGACAAGAATAGGTTTTACTTAATTTACTGTATACTGTATTTCTAATAGTGAAGGTAAATTGAGAATGGGAAAGTAGAATTGATAAAGAGGGTTTCATCTGTGGTCTATTTTATGCAGGGAACACTGCAAGTATACGAATGGGCACAAGAAGTCCTTCTTCAGCTGAGAGCCAGTGCTTACGCGTTTGCATACCTAGACTTTTTTTTTTGCTTTACTCGGGGTTTTTTGCTCTCACTTTCTGACGCTTATTTGATAAACTTAGGTAAGTGTTAGCTCTTGCCAATCATGCACATTCATTTATCCAAAATGGGCGCAAACTTTTAGAATAACCCATTCGAGTAATAATTTTTCAAAAGTCGTTGCTGCGTATTCATTAAAAACGAAAACAGCACAGCTTTTCTAAAGCGCATTACCCGTTGCAATCACCGTAAATACCTCCAGCCTATTATTGCCGCCTATAAGTGGAATGAGTCTGGTCAAGTTCACTGCTGTTTTATGCGTGACGTCACTTTAAATCCATCGTATTTTATGAGAAACAGCGCATTTTTTTTTTCGAACGTCGTGCAGGCATCCGCCATGATGTTTTTTTTCTATTCCTTAGCTGTTTTTGCATCAATTCTATCCTACAGCACGTCATCAAGTATTGTCAAGCGAAGAACATTTGGTAGAAGAATACGTTTGAGGTTTTCTACCTCACCCTTGAGCTCGAAAAAAACTAACCTGAAAATTCTTAATCACTTTTGTTTAGATCGACCAATCGGCCATGCCAACCGCCGTTTTTTGATTAAATAGGGTGATAACGGCATCTACCATTCAAACAGAATACTGCTTTCTAATTTCCAATGACCTCGTGCTCTACTGCGAACTTGAAGAGTTGGTTGTTGCGAAACGCAAGATGCTGCACTTGACCGCACCAGACAAATTCAATTCAGACCAGAGATGCCTGATGTGGCCCAGCTAACACAGGAATATCATCACAAAAAAGACCCCAAAAAGCAGGGCGACTTTCAAAAAGAAGCTCAACAGAAACGATAATTTGATTGCTTTTCAATTTTTGAGAACACTTTTTTAGTTTTAACGAACAAATGGCACTCGGAAATGAATTTGTATTGGTCAACATAACTAACTTGTTAAGCGGGAATATGCGCAGTATGAGCGAAAGCACTTATTCACTTTTGCACACCGTCCTCACAGTAGCCTCCATGCGTAGAAAGCACGTTTTCTCATTTGTGTTATTTGTTAATTATTCTAAAGTATTTTATTCTCTAAGAAACAATATCGCCTATATGAAGACGAACTATAAGTGAACGTGCCGGGCACTAAAATAACCATATTTGCTGGAAAAATGAAAAAAAATCATAAAACGTGGCCAGCCACAGAAAATTCTACAAGCGACTCAGCGAAAAAAGAAGTCCAAATTCGCCTATTATGGACGAAACTGGCTACTATGATTCATTTGTTACATGGCTTTCCCTTGTCAAAATATTGAATGCGCCACAAACGCGACACATAGAGATCACAAGAAAGCATCGGTTCCACGCATAGCATACACGAAATCTCTCCAAAATATTCCTCAAACCTTTACACCTCGCTGTTCGTGTTAGCCCAAAGCTTGTTACGCGCAGGCAGGGATCCTCGTCAACATCGTTTTGACAGGAGTGTCAGATGTGGCACCGAAAACCGCCTGTCGGGTTCTTATTTTTCTGTGAGCCCGTTTTGTACGTGTGTTTGGTCTAAAGGTGTCCCCACAGCACGACGCGCCCACATTCAATTCAACGTTTCCCCGAGACATCACCCCGAAAACGCGTTTATATTTTATCATTTCTTCGCGAATGACAAGACGACAACCCCTCTTTGCGCAGTAGGCGCACAGTGCTATATACAGGGAGCGTTCATCTTGGCCCCCAGGAGGGTAGAAAATACGATCTGTCATAGCTCCATGCTATTCGCCTCTTTTGCATGGGCTTTCTCTCCAGCAAGCAAGGTTGCTATTGGGCCTTTTCTAATGATGCTCCCTTCTCTTTTTTTGTTCATATCATGACTTCTACCTCAGCCCCTTCTGTCGCGACAGCATGACACCTAGCTACATACTGCGTCAAAGCACTCTGACACAGTATTTTTATTTGACAGTGTAGGTGCTCCTTGAATGCATCTTGCTATCGTTTTCTGCCTGACTCATGACTTGCTTGGAAATTCTAACGTAGCTGCGAAGCTACGTCGTTCATAGAAGTGAATAAAGAAATTTTTCTACAGATTGAAATCTCCATCACGATTCAGGAAATATAGTGATAAAAAAAGTGATGCTTATGTGTTTTTGCGGGTGCGGGTGAGTACAAATAGGTGTAATTGACGTCACCGCTGCCTTACATTATATATGTAAGAGTTGAAGGATGTGAGACACTTGGGACACAATCACTGATGAAACAATAGGTATAAGTGCTGATACTATAATAAAAAGTCAGTTTTCAGGCCCTAATTCAAAGCAGCCTTCATATAGTGCCAATTCGAACTGAAGCAAGCTAGCGTCCTGCCGAATCGTAGTGTCAGATTACCGTTAAACCTTTGCAGATTTCCGAAGATTATCGAAATCTGTTGAAAATACGACTATCCTTTTGTATAGTTTTGGTACACCGCACCCTTAATTGATTGCTTTTCAATGCGATAGATTTTTAACAAATTTCTTCCGCTTAGTGTATATCTATCGAGCCGACCTCGACTTTGAGCTCTCGAGGCCGTTTAGTTGATTTTATATGCACTGATAGTTGCGTTTTATGGCTTAACTTCATGAAGAACATAAATTACACCTTGAAAACTGACAATCAAAACCAATGTTTTTCGAACCGCGGGATTCAAATGACATGCTCTCACGTCTGTGGGATTAAATCGATGTGTATGGCGAGGCAATATTTTATCTCAGAAACAGATAGCAGGTTGTAGCAATAATTCATGATGCGTTTGTCATGTAAAGCATGAATTAAACGGCAAGCTCAGAATACGAAATTCGTAAAAATGGCATGTGTGCTAAAGCCGAAGTTTTACAGGTTTACTCGGCTATTTCAAGGCTGCAACTAATTACTCATTGCTCGCGTATGTGTTCTTCGTATCCTCTGCTACCTTCGAAACAAAGGAGGTGGACAAGCCGACTGCGAAAGCGGAGGGGGAGATTGGGTGCAGTGTGAAAGCGCCTCCTCAAACCAGGGGAATGGGGCGAGTCAGAAGAAAGTATTTCATGAAAGAAGAGCTGGGGGTGGTGGTAGGGGGTGCATACGTCTCGATGAACGGTGGTTGTCAGAAGAAAGCACCACTTATCAATTATTGGTTAGAAGTTCTTAGGTGGACTGAATACCGATGGGTTTTCGTTGTGTGCTTGTCGTTTTGCGTGGATTCAGAAGCCCCTTCTTGAAATGCTGCTACTTGTTGCCTGGAAGGTATATTAAACCAGCAAATATCTAGGATGACTATTATTATTTTTTGTCTATTGGGACGGGAAGACTGACTGAAAGATGTAAAGATTGTGTGAACGGAATTGTCGTGTAAACGACAATCGCTTTCGAAGCGAAACACTCTTTGTAATCAATCTTGTCTCGTGGTTGCATAGGCTTCCTCGTCTTCCCCGAAGAAGTAGCGGCAGTAGTTGTTGTAAGGCGGGTACCGGGACTACGGCGTAGGGGGGGGGGGGAGGAAATATGAAATAAAGCTATATTATATTTGGATAATTACGCTAAATTGTAATGATAAAAATGAAGCTTTAAATGAGACCTTGATTTTTAGGTCTACCTTCAAAAACATTCGCCCCACTTGCTGCTTTACTGCCTGAATGTCGTCTTGGCATGAAACTGGCAAAACTTCATTCATCACCCATGCAGCTGTTATTCATAAATTTGACATAGAGCAACCGGTACCTGAAGATGGTGCTAATTTCTCGATAAACATATGCAATAACACCCAAGGAGTTGAATTGATTATTTTCAACATAACACATGTCGAGGGACGGTATGGCCAAAGGCAGAATTAACTGCCTGACAATGGCCCTACCACCCAAGCACTGTCCAGCAGAGTTGTGACTACTATTAAGAAATTACACACTACAAAGTGGAAGCTCTGCACGGAAATAAAGAAAAAGTCAATAAAAACGGTGTCACGGCCTATCCACAGAGTGAATGATGATGAGTGGGGCAAAGTGACCGTCAGTACGTCCATGCTTCCGTCCATCCGTGCGTCCATCTATGCGTTCGTCCCTCCGTTCATCCGAGCATCTGTCTGTTTGTGTGTCCGTGTGTCCGTCCATCCATACGTCCCTTCATTCTTCTGTCAGTCTGTCCATCCGTCCGTCCATGAGTTCGCCCATTCGTCCGTGCTTCGTCCCACTCGTCATCATTCACCTCGGGGATACGCTGCGATTTTTTATTTTTTTTTTGCGAATTGGCTTAGTAAGTACCCACTATACATACGGCAAGTGTCCTGCACACCTGCAGAGCTACGCACTTCGTTAACGTTGTTGTTGTTGATAATACTTAATAATTAGGCGTGAATGCTTTGTACTGGTTACATCAGAAAAGCCTCTGATATATATATATATATATATAATATATATATATATATATATATATATATATATATAATATATATATGGGAAAGAAGTGTATACCTAAGGGCTCGTTTTTCCGTGTTTTTAACACAATAATAATGAGATATAACAGACAGTAATGCCAAGGAATGTACAGGGAAGTTATTAACATTAATGGAATGTAAATAAGAAGAAAGAAAAGTGGATGAAAAAATTACCAACTGTAAGCAGGAATCGAACCTACGACCTTCGAATTACGCGTTCGATGCTCTAACCACTGAGCTATTACAGCGGCATTCCCTCCATCCACTTTTTTGGGTTTATCTGTGAATTTAGAAGTAGGAGCGACAGTCAGCGCCATCTATAAGCCAAACAACGAGTGTGAAAACACTCTTATGCGCATGTTTGGCGTCACGTAGCACGTGAACTTATTATGAGCGGGCAGCTGATTAATTGTCCCTTATACACCTAAACACACCAAGTCTGCCAGTACGAGACCCTCGTTCAATGAAATAAGGGAAAGAAGTGTATACCTAAGGGCTCGTTTTTCCGTGTTTTTAACACAATAATAATGAGATATAACAGACAGTAATGCCAAGGAATGTACAGGGGAAGTTATTAACATTAATGGAATGTAAATAAGAAGAAAGAAAAGTGGATGAAAAAATTACCAACTGTAAGCAGAATCGAACCTACGACCTTCGAATTACGCGTTCGATGCTCTAACCACTGAGCTATTACAGCGGCATTCCCTCCATCCACTTTTTTGGTTTATTTGTGAATTTAGAAGTAGGAGCGACAGTCAGCGCCATCTATAAGCCAAACAACGAGTGTGAAAACACTCTTATGCGCATGTTTGGCGTCACGTAGCACGTGAGCTTATTATGAGCGGGCAGCTGATTAATGTCCCTCTTATACAACCTAAACCACCAAGTCTGCCAGTACGAGACCCTCGTTCAATGAAATAAGGGAAAGAAGTGTATACCTAAGGGCTCGTTTTTCCGTGTTTTTAACAC